>PVJN01000666.1:0-182456 GCA_004026805.1 Lasiurus borealis
GCCATGATGTTTTTTATTTCTTCCTTGATCTCTCTGGTTACCCAGTCGTTGTTTAATAGCATGCTGTTTAGTCTCCATGTGTTTGATTTCTTTCTATTGTTTTTATTATAGTTGATTTCCAGTTTTATGCCACTGTGGTCTGAGAAAATGCTTGATATGATTTCTATCTTCTTGAATTTGAAGAGACTTTTCTTATGACACAACATATGATCTATCTTTGAAAATGAGCCATGTACACTGGAGAAGAATGTATATTCTGTGGCTTTGGGTGCAATGTTCTGAAGATGTCAGTTAATTTCATCTGGTCTAGTGAGTCATTTAGGATTGATGTTTCTTTCCTGATTTTTTGTTTAGAGGATTTCTCCAATGGTGACAGTGGGGTATTAAATCTCCTACTATGATTGTATTGCTGTCAATCTCTCCCTTAATATCCTCCAAGAGTATTTTTATGTATTTAGATGCTCCTATATTGGGTGGATATATGTTTACCAGAGTTATTTCTTCTTGTTGGATTGTTCCCTTTAGTATTTTGAAATGGCCTTCATTATCTCTTATTATGTCCTTCACTTTGACATCTAATTTGTCAGATATAAGTATTGCAACCCCTGCTTTTTTTTTCATTATACCCCCGAGTTCCTTCTTCGCTTCCTCTTTCTTTTTATTACAGCAGATCCTTTAACATTTCTTGCATTGCTGGTTTGGTGGTAATATATTCTCTTAGTCCATTTTTGCCGGCGAAGCTTTTGATTTCACCTTCAATTTTGATTGAGAGTCTTGCAGGGTATAGTATTCTTGGATTCAGACCCTTCCTTTGCATGACTTTGTATATTTCATTCCATTCCCTTCTAGCCTGACGAGTTTCTGTTGAGAAGTTAGTAGCTAGTCCTATGGGAGTTCCTTTGCAGGTAACTTTCTGTTTCTCTCTGGCTGCTTTTAGTATTCTTACTTTGTCGTTGGTGTTTGCCAATTAAATTAAAATGTGCCTTGGTGTCGGTTTCTTGGGGTTCATTTTGCTTGGACCTCTGTGAGCTTCTTAGATTTGTGTGGATTTTTTCTTTTCTATACTGGGGAAATTTTCTGTCATTATTTGTTCAAACACGTTCTCTAATCCTTGTTCAGTTTCCACTCTTTCTGGAATCCCAATTATACGGATGTTGTTTTGTTTCATGTTATCCCAAAGTTCCCTTAGGCTCTCCTCTTGCTTTTTAACTTTTTTTCCTAGAAGCTGCTGTACTTGGGTATTTTTTCCTACCGTGTCTTCTAGCTCACTGATGCGGTCCTCTGCTTCGTCTAGTCTACTTTTGATGCTTTCTGTTGAGTTCTTTTAGAAGTGATGTCATTGTTCATTTCTTCTTGTTTATTCTGCATCTCATCTTGTTTCTTCTTCTTTCTGCTTCTTCATCTCCTCTTGGCTCTTCTTCACTTCCTCTACGGTCTTCTTCACTTCCTCTAGGCTCTTCTTCCCTTCCTCTTGGCTCTTACCCATATTGTCAAATTTGTCTTCCAATCTTTTAAACCAGCTTATGATCGTTTCTCTGAACTCTTTCTCTGGCAGGCTTGTTTCTGCTTCTATTTCGTTTACTTCCTTTTCTGGTGAAACCTTCCTTTCTGTCTTATTTGGGCTGTTTCTTTTTCTGCCCATGGTCTTTCTTCTCCGGGTGTCTGGTTATGTAGTTCTCTCTCCTACATTGATTGAGAAGCACAGACTACAACACGACCAGATACAGCACGCTAGGCGCTGAGTAGAAATGTATTTAGGATGTTAATAATCACAAATAAGGTGACCACCAATGAAGGACAAATTAGGGGTAAATAGAGAAAGAAGAATAGGAAAATGAGGAAAAAAGAAAAGAAAAAAATGCCAAATTTAATTGGGAGAGCGAGAGAAAAAAGAAAAAAAAAAGATAATTAAATGAACAAAAAAATAAAATATAATAAAATAAGAAAATAAAAAGGATAAGGAAAGAGGTAGAAAAAAATGTCTGAGAGAAAAGAAAGCGTATAAGAGAGAAAGGTGGAACAAAATATAGATGTCAAGAGACAACTCCAATAGAACTGTGACTAATCCCAATAAAGGCCAGCATCCAGTACCTAGAGCTTAATGTAAACTGCAAATAGCAACTGGTATCGAGGGAGGTGAGGGAAAAGAGGGATAGGAAACAAAGCACACGAAAAGCAAAATAAAAAAAGTAGAATAAACTAAAAGAATCTCACAAAAATTTTCAAAAAATCGATATAATCACTCTTTAGGCAAATAGCAACAAAAGGACTTAGAGAAAAAAACAACATTTTGGCTAGTGAAGACAAGAAGAGAGAGGTTTGTGTGGACTTGTAGTAGGGGATTTGAAATTAGATATATAAATGGGGTGACATTTAATTAGGTAAAGAGAAAGAATAGGGAGAATCTAAAGTTGGAAAGGGATAGAGAACTAAGACAACAAAATGGGGAAAATTAGGAGGAAGAAGTTGTCATAAAGCTAGAGTTGAGTTGGAGTAATATTATGCTAAAGGAAAGATGAAAATAGAATGTAGAACTCTAATCTCGAAACAAAATAAATATAAAACAAAATGACACTTGTTTTTTTTTTCCAAAAAGGTAAAGTACTAATATTAAATAATAATACTAGTTTAAAACAAAAATGTAATAGTTAAAAAGGAAAAATCAATTGATGCGGAAAGAAAAAAAATAGTCTTTTAAGTAAAATATGTTAAAATGATAAATAAGATAAAAAAAAGAAAAGAAAAAAAAGAAAAAGAAAAAAAATTAGGATGGTCCTTCACTTCCACTATTATTCTGTGTGTCTTCCACTGGGTGGCAATGTTTCAGAATTGATCTCTGAGACAAAGCAGGGACCTCTCTAGGCTGTGCTCAGATCCTGCTACTCTGTGGTTCTCAAAGCCAGTTTGTGGGTGTTTTGCAGCCGGGACACTGTAATAACTCCCAGGCTGTCCTTCTGCTCCAGAAAGAAAAAAAGAAAGGAAAAAAAAAAGGAGTCATTTTCCAGAGCTCTCCTCCCTCAACAGCTCAGAGGGTTTGCCTCCACACTTAGGGATCACACCCTGACCACCTGTGGGAACCTCTCCAGAGGCAGCTTTCCCGCAGCCAGGCTCCCAAGGCGTATGCTTCTCTGTTGTGCGGGAGTAGTAGACCTCACCCTAACCCAGGCGAAATCTGACCCTTCCTCACGCTGTGCAGATCTCTGAATCTACCGCCCGCGCTTCCGCACTGCCTGGAAAGCCATGCTCTGGGTCCCCGGCTGCTTGGTGGATGCCTCCGTCAGCCGCAGCTTCCAGACCTCCCTCTTATCCCAGGCGCAATCTGACCTCTCCGTGTGCTCCATGGATCTCTGAGTCCGCTGCGTGTCCGTGCCAATAGCAGAGAGGAGTTCTGGGCCCCCGGGTCCCCAGCTGCTTGATGTGTGCGCAGCTGCCGGCTTCAGATGGCTGCAGACATCTACCTCCCTCTGAAAGATGGCGCGGTCTCCGTGTTCGTGCTGGTGGCTCGGGCGGGCAAAAACCCCTTGGCAGTGTGGCTGCCCGGCTGGGAGAGCCCCGTCCAGCAGTTCCCCGCCTTCTCCTGGAGGATAACTGACTCTTAACTTGCCACCAAACACTCCTAGTGTGACTCTCAGCCGCTTTCTCTCCTTCTCTTTCTATCATCTCTTCAAATAGGTTTTCAATTCCTTGCTCAGTTTCCTTTCCTTCTGGAACCCTTATTATGTGGATGTTGTTTTGTTTCATGTTGTGTCCAAGTTCCCTTAGGTTCTCCTCCTGCTTTTTAATTTTTTTTTTCTAGAAGCTGCTCTACTTTGATACTTTTTTCTACCTTGTCTTCTAGCTCACTTATGTGGTCCTCTGCTTCTTCTAGTCTACTCTTAATGCTTTCTATTGAGTTCTTTATAGTAGCAATGTCATTTTTCATATCCTCTTGGTTTTTATACATATTGTTGAATTTGTCTTCCATTCTTTTCAGCCACCTTCTGACCATTTCTCTTAAATCTTTCTTTAGCAGGTTGCTTGCCTCCATTTCTTTTACTTTCTTTTCTGGTGATGCCTGCTTTTCTTTCGCATATGGGCTGCTCCTTTGTCTCCCCATTGTCTCTCTTCTCCAGGTTATGTAGTTCTTTCTCTCCTGTGTTGATTTAAAGGCACAAAATACAACACAACCAAGTACAACACACAAGGCACTGAACATAAATGTATTCATGATATTAATAACCCCAAATAAAGATGACCACCAGAGAAAGGCAAATTACAGGATAGGAGCAAAAGAACAGAAAAAAAAGGATTTCAAAAATCAAATTGGGAAGAAAAAAAAGTAAAAGAGAAAATAAAGATAATAATAAGAAAAGGGGAACAAACTATATATATGGTGAAGAAACTCCAATAGGCCCACCAATAATCTCAACAGTTGCCAGCTAGATATACCTGGAGATCAATACAAACTACAAACAACAACTAATATCAAGTGAGGTGAGGGAAAACAGAAGCAAAAAGAAACAAAAACAAAACACACAAAACAAAAGAAAACAAAGAAATAAGCAAAACAATCTTACAGATCAGCATAAAAAATGATATAATCAACATTTAAGCAAACAACAACAAAATGACAGAGAGAAAAACAATATTTTGGGTAGTGAAGTCAGAGAAGAGAGGTGTGTATGGACTTAGAGCAGGGGATTGAAAATCAGATATATAAGTAGGGTGAAATTTTAACAGGTGATAAAAAGAAAGAATAAGGAAAATCTAAAGCAGGAAAAGGGTAAGAGAAACAGGACAAAAAAAAGGGAAATGTTAGGAAGAGAGTGATGGCATAAAGGTAGAGTTGAGATAGAGTAAAATAATGCTGAAGGGAAGATGAAAATAGAATGTAAAACACTAATCCCAAAGTAAAATAAAGAGAAAATAAAATTACACTTTTTTTAAGAAAATACAATGACACTTTTATTAAAGTATTAATAATACAGTTTGAAAATAAAAGTATAATAATTAAAAAGGTAAAATTTAGTGAGGAAAAAAGAAAAAAATAGTTTCCTAAGTAAAAGATTAAAAAAATAATAAAATAAAAAATAAAATTTAAAATAAAAATTAAAAAAAAGTGCAGTAGTGAAGGTCATTCAAGTCCTCTATTGTTCTGTTTGGCATGCCTGTTTCCCAGTCAGGACAGTATTACAGTTCCCTGCATTCCACTGCTCCTCAGTGTTGTAAGCCAGTCCTGATTTTTAAGCAGGCAATGTATCTTAATTTCTTGTATTCCTTTATTTGTGATTACACAAGAGTCATTTTGTGATTCAACCCCTGGGTGACAGTGTTTCTGGATTGACCTTTGGGTCTATAGGTCCTCTCTAGCCTGTGCTTAGATCCTACCGGTTTGTGGGAGTGCGCTGCTCCTGAGCTGGTTCTCTGATGGTTATTCCCTGCTCTGATCCCCAGGTTTCAGAAAAACAACTTTCCCCTGCTATTTCTTAGGTTGTCCCCAATTGGGTGATCCTATGTATTGGGCTTAGTAATCAAAAGCAAGATTTAAAAAGGAAAAGCTTAAGTGTGCAATCTCTGGGTCTGCACACATGTGTGCAGTGTTGTTTTCTTCCTTTTGACTAAGCACCTGGCACACTTTTAAATTTTTTAGGCTGTCCTTTTACATCAGGTCAAAATGGGTTGATTTTTAGATATCTTTTCTAGTAGCAGCTCTGAGGAACCCCTTCTACATTCACGGGTCACACCAGCCCAACAGCCATGGATTTTTCTAGTGCAGACTTCCCCGGTCCTCCAGCTTCCACAGTGCGCACGTTTCTCTGCTCTGCTGGGACCACAGACCTCACCTTATCCTATGCAAAATCTGAGCTTTCTGTGATGGAGTGTAGAGCTCTTCTAAATTTGTTTATATGTGCCAATTGGGGACCAGTGTTCTGGAGTTTTCAGCTGTTTGGTGGGTGCTGTAGTTGTTGATTTTCAGGCGTCTGATAACATCCACTTTCCTCTTCAAGATGGTGTGGTCTCCACGTCCGAGCCAGTGGCCCTGGGAGGGAACCCAGCAGCAGTGGGGGCTGCCCGGTCAGGGGAGCTCTATCCAGCAGTTCCCCACCTTCTCCTGGAGTATAGCTGCCCCTTAACTCACCAAAAAACTCTCGCCATGTGACCTTCAGCTGTTATTTCTATCTGCTCTTGGGACATGTCTGTGTATTCTGTCGCAATTTTTTCCTCCCCAGGCCCTAGATCCAAACCTGTATTTGAATGATTTTGAGCAATCTTATTTCTATTCCTCTTCATTAATTCTGAAATGGAGATTGTAATACCTACCTTACAAGATTCCTGTGAGGACTGAATAAAATAATATGTGAAAAGTGCCAAACAGAGTACCCTGGGGGGAACCAGGCCTACAGGGGAGGACAGTTAGGGGCAACCAGACTGGCAGGGAAGGGCAGTTAAGGGTGACCAGGCCAGGAGGGGAGGACAGTTGGGGTGACCAGGCTTGCAGGGGAGGGCATTTGGGGCAAGAACCCAGGCCCTCAGAGGAGGGCAGTTGGGGGGGGGGGATCAGGCCTGCAGGGAGGGCAGTGCCCCATGAATGTTATTTCTCTTTCCTACTTTTTTTTTTCTTGCACCTCTCTTAAATGTTGTTTGTTAATTGTTATCTGTAAAAAGAATGAAAAAATACAATGACAAACACTTGTTAAACATTTTTATGAGGCTGTTTTAAAAAATATTATCTTAGTGGGATGATAGTCACATCTTCGAAAGGTTGGTCTAATTACAGTACTAGAGAGTTGAAGCTGACAAATTTCAAACTTTCAGTTGATTCTGGACTCCAATTTAGATACAGAAGAGGAGAATTAAAAAAAAGTCCTATTACTCAAACACAGATAGCTCCATAGGCATCCTATATAATAAAAGAGTACTATGCAAATTGAGCATCACTCCAAGACACAAGATGGTTGTCCCCATGTGGCCAAGGATGGCTGCCCCCATGTGGACACAAGATAGCTGCCACAATATGACCTGCAGAGGATGGCAGTGGTGGACAGTTAGGGGTGACCAGGCCAGCAGAGGAAGGCAGTTGGAGGTGTCCAGGCTTGCAAAGGAAGTCAGTTGGGGCAGACCAGGTCTGCATGGGAGGGCAATGGGGGAGACAAGGCTGGCAGGGGAGGGAAGTTGTGGGGGGACCCAAGCCTGCATGGGAGGGCAAAGGGGGAAACAAGGCTGGCAGGGGAGAGAAGTTGGAGGGGGCATGTGTGCAGGGGAGGGCAATTGTGGAGGACCATGCCAGTAGGGGAGGGCAGTTGGGGAGAGCCAGGCAAGGAAGGACAGTTGGGAGGGACCCAGGCCTACAGGGGAGGGCAGTTGGGGGGAGACCAGGCCAACAGAGGAGGGTAGTTGGGGGATACCAGGCCTGCATGGGAGGACAGTTAGGAGGGGGAGCCAGATCAACAGGGGAGGACCGTTGGGGGGGGGGGATCCAGGCCTACAGAGGAGGGTAATTGGTGGGGAACAGGCTTGCAGGGAAGGACAGTTGGACAGACCAGACCTGCAGGAAAGGACAGTTGGGGAAAACCATGCCTTCAGGGAAGGGCAGTTGGGGAGGAGACCAGGCCAGCAGAAGAGGATAGTTGCAGAATACCAGGCCAGCAGGGGAGAGTAGTTGGCGGGGAGGACCAGGCTTGAAGGGGAGGGAAGTTGAGAGGGGACCAGGCTTGCAGGGGAAGAAAGTTGGGGGAACCAGGCCTACAGGAGAGGACAGTTGTAGGTGACCCAGGATATAGGGGAAGGGACTTGGTGGAGACCAGGCCTGCAGGGAAGGGCAGTTGGGAGGGACCATGCCTGCAGGAAAAGGAATTGGGAGGAGATCAGGCCAGCAGAAGAGGGTAGTTGGGGGAGACCATGCCAGCAGGGATGGGCATTTGTGTGGGGGGAACCAGGCCTACAGGGGAGGACAGTTAGGGGCAACCATACTGGCAGGGAAGGGCAGTTAAGGGTGACCAGGCCAGGAGGGGATGACAGTTGGGGGTGACCAGGATTGCAGGGGAGGGCATTTGGGGCAAGAACCCAGGCCCTCAGAGGAGGGTAGTTGGGGGGGAGCAGACTTGCAAGGGAGGGCAGTTAGGAATGACCAGGCCAGCAGGGGAGGGCAGTTAAGGTTGACTGGGCTAGTAGGGGAGGGCAGTTGTGAAGGACCAGGCCTGCAGGGGAGGACAGATGGGGGGAGGGGCAGGCTTGCAGGGGAAGGCAATTAGGGTTGACCAGGCCAGCAGGGGAGAGCAGTTAAGGGTGACCAGGCCAACAGGGGAGGGCAGATGGGGTTACCAGGCCTGCAGGGGAGGACAGTTAGGAGCAACCAAACTGTCAGGGGAGGGCAGTTAGGGGTGTCCAGGCCAGCATGGAAGGGTAGTTAGGGACATTCAGGCCAGCTGGGGCACAGTTACACATCAATTAGGCTGGCAGGGGAGAGGTTAGGGTGTGATCAGGCTGGCAGGCAGAAGTGGTTAGGGGCAATCAGGCAGAAGCAGGTGAGTGGTTTGAAGCCAGCTGTTCTGGATTGTGAGAGGGATGTCCAACCGCCCATTTAAACAGTTGGACATTTCTCAAGGGGTCCCAGATTAGAGAAGGTGCAGGCTGGGCTGAGGGACAACATCCCCCTCCCCCCATCACATGCACATATTTTATGCAGCAGTCCTCTAGTACTATTATAATTGTTTTGGCTACTTTTGGCCACTAGTGCTATAAATGGCCCATATACACCTCAATCAACACTTTTAAAAAGGTGTCATAAACCTGAGACACAGTAGTACCATGGGACATCTTTGCTGGCATTTAGCTTGCTCAATTACATTAAGTGCTCATTTTGCTCATCAAAACACTTTTCTCCTTCCTGTGAAATGTTAGTTGAATGCTGTTAGTTCATACTGTTCTGTAATTCCAACCTATACAGTATTGCTAAAGAAAACCTTCCATTACCTTGAGTAAAAGAATAATAGAAACTACCTGGGCTTCCTATACTTCCCAGTTGTATTAGTAAAGAAATGGATTTTCATTGATCCTCATGAAGTCCTGTCAGAAGTAAAACCCATTGAAAGATGAATTAGTCACACTTGTGTTTTGCTTTCAGGTAACTCTGCACTTTCCTTTTTGGTTTCCTCACTAGCCTAACCCTTGTTTTCTTTTGAAGGTGGAACAGGCATTTTGCCAAAATTGTCTCATTTTTGGCTTATCAATTAAGCTTTTAACTAGTCAATTTAGGTTGTGCCTTTTAAAATAACATAACTATAGACTTAAACACAGTACCTTCCCTTTACTAGTATGTCAACAAATGTTCTTCATCTGATTTTCTGTAAGGACATAGGTTTCTCACTGACTCTTGGTTCCATTTTGGGACTCTGGGTCAGTCTGTAAGAATTGAAATTGTTTCAGGCTGTTTGTACTTATGGTCAAGAGCTCCTCATCCCCAAAGCAATGGTTTATTACCTAGCCAGTGCAATGTCTTCTCTTCTACTTCCTGGGTCACAGGAGTACAGCAGTCCTGGGGATGAGATCTGTGGGTCAAAGGTGTGTGCCTAGTATTCATGGACTGTGTGTGATAGGCTGTGTGGGTCCGGCTCAGGCCCAAGAGGGTTTGGAGCAGCTTCACTCATGTGTCAGCATTGAATGTTCTTGTGGATAAATATAGACACATGGGCAATCTGCGAGTTATAGGTCACCATCTTACTGAGCAGCTAAAAATTGTCCCATTGGTGAGAACAGTCTGTCCTAAAAGGAAGGCCTGTTTTAGTTTGTCTTCTACTGTAGATCTTCAGCACCTGACTGAAAATACAGCTTGGGCCCAAAATAAAAGAGTCCTCTCTTGTGGCTAGGATACTCATGGTGGTAGGGAGCAGCTGGATCATGGAGCCTGTCATTATGTTTTTTTGGCTTGGGAGCATAGTCTGTGAATTGTTTCCAGACTGTTAGTTTGGGTTCCTTTTAGGCTTATGGAGATTATAGCAGCATGTTGGCAAAGATCCTGTGTGATCAGCTTCATCAAAGGGCTTGGTAGGTACTCAAGGCTGTGTTGGGAGGGGGATGGGAGGGGGGAGTAAGTAGTTGTTAAATGCTGAGTGTAGGGAGAGTCTCAGTGGGTGGGGTAGGGGGAGCTATTATTTATAATGTTGCTATTCAGAGACAGGAGGAATGCCCTGCCAGCAAACTCATTAGTCAACAGAGCCAAATATCAACTGTACAATGATTGAAATTTCCTTTGAGAGCCAAATTTTTAAAACTTCTTCTAACACCACTTCTTCAAAATAGACTCTCCCAGGCCATGGTATTTTGTGGAAGAGCCACACTCAAGGGGCCAAATAGCCTCATGTGGCTGGAGAGCCACAGTTTGCCGACCAGGGTCCTAGAGATTTTCTGTTTGAGATTGCAGAATTTCAGGAATAATATTTGATCATTTTTGTACAAGGGTTTATGGAACAACAAGCTATGATATAAAGGAATTTGGGAGGCACTGAAGTTGCACTAAAAGATTCAACATAACTGTCTGTTCTATAAAACTGTTAATCAGTAAAAATAGCTTGTACATGTTTGGAAAATAGTTAATATCATCACGTTCAGTATTATAGCAGAGGTAGGATTTATACTTGATTTCCTCTAAAGCATAAATATCTTTATTAGTTTTGTTTGCAACATTGATATTGGCTGAAAGAAGCTTTTCATTTTCTTCTGATATAGCCTTCTCTGACATTTAAAAATTAAATGTTTTTCTTTTTTGTTTATGAATTTAAAAACATGATACCATGTGCCAACCAACATTAAATGGATCCAAATTGCATTTTGCTGCATCTTCTTTATCTGAGATTAGCTTGGTTACATTAGTTCTAGCACAACCCTGAAGGCAACATTGTATAAGGGTTCTGAAAATTAATGAGAGAAAACTCTCATGGCATGTATGGAGTTAATTACATGCATCTTGGATGTTGACTGTTTAACTTTCTACTTAATGAAGGCAGAAAAAGTTAATTTGTAAATGTTAAACACAACATGCTTACTTTAATAGAGGAAAAATATTTTGTTTATTAATGATTAGGGATACGTAACTACTTGTTAATTATTTTACTCAACTGTCTCCAATGAAATGAATAGATATTTACATATAATACCATTATGTTTTTTCTAGTAATAAAATATCAGTCATTAGTTTACCTTTTATTGTGGTTTGTAAAGCAGAGGGTGTATTAAGGAACTATTTCTCTCTCAAGAGATTCTTTTTAATGTATAAAAAGCATACAAGATAAAACTTGTGGCTTCATATATTGTTTAAAATGTTACATTATAAAATGACCTATGTGTAATGCTTCATATTTTTGTTATTTGATATCTCTTGGAATTGATACAGACCCTCACTGTGTTTCAACTGAACAGACCACTCTCATGGTCTGGTAAGCACCTTGATTCCTCTTTTACTCATTGCCTTTCTTGCTCACAATGTATAAACTTACTTTTTATAAGAGATCAAGAACAACTAATATGTTTCTGTGAATTCATAGAGTTAGTACTATCTTAAATTATAAACTTAAGGTAGTCATGTATCAAAAACATTTTACACATAGTCATTGTGCAGTTCCATAATTACTTAAGAATTTAATAAAACTTAAAAATGTTATATTATGTGAGTTGGCTTCTAAATAATTAAGCCCCTAATACCAGAAATTTAATAGATATTTTGATGTTGACAAAAAACTAAAAAGACTATAAAATATTTTACTTATTTAATTAATTAATTTATATATGTTTGACAATGAAAGTTCTTTCCTTGCCATAGATGCTGGAAATATACCTTGAATTAGCATATATATTATGTAATGTACATATTTATATGTGTGTGATTGCACACATATGTGTGTGTGTTTGTGTGTGTGTATAGTAATAAAATGTATGTTGCCATGTATATTATACCTATATGTATATTACTTTATGATATAATCTATAATAATAAAAGCCTAAGCAACTCACAACTGAATGGACAACGGAACAGGCTGCATAGGGCAACTAGGCTGGCAGGGGGATTAGTGAGGGGCAACCAAACAACTGAGTAACAAGCTGCATGGGGCAACCAGGCTGGCAAGGGGAAGCAGTGAGGGGCGACCAGGTCAGCAGAGCAGGGCAGTTAGGGGCAACCAGGCTTGGGAGGGCGGCGCAATTGGAAGCAACCAGGCCAGTGGGAGCAGCAGTTGGGGGTGCCTAGACCAGCATGGGGGGGTATTGGGGTGACTAGGCCAGTGGGGTGGGACAATTAGGGGTGATCAGGCAGGCAAGCAGGTGAGCAGTAGGAGCCAGTGGTCCCAGATTATGAGCAGGATATCCAATTGCTAGTTTAAGCCTGATCCCTGGGCCTAAATCAGCAGTGGGACATCTTCTGAGGACTCCCAGATTGGAGAGGGTGCGGGCTGGGCTGAGGGGACCTCTCCCCATACACAAATTTTGTGCACCAGGCCTCTAGTCTATATATATAAAGAGCTAGGGTCATAACAGCCAAAATGTCTGAAGGCTCAACCTTCAGACAGCACATGCAGCAGGTGAGCAGGATGAACTGCTGACCTCTCAGAGAGAGAGGCAGGGCTGATCAGCAACAGCAGCGGCTTCTGGCAAGGCCCTGTTTCTCTCTCTAGGCCTCGCCAGTATCCAAGCCTCTCTCTCTCTCCCAGAGGTCAGCAGTTCAGCCCACTCACAAGGAGCCTGGGGCAGCTGCTGATCAGCCCTACCTCTATAATCAGGCCCTGAGATAGGCTTAGAGATGCTGACTAGCATAGAAACTACCTAATCAGAACCAAATCTGGGTGAATTGTGAGGAGCCAGAGACTGCCTAAGAGGTGGAGCTTTTGACACTGACCTGCATAAAAAACAACCAATCAGAACCTACTCCGAGTGAACTGTGAAGGCAGAACCTAAGGTGGGCCTGAAGATGGGTTTTAAGGGCAAAAGCTATTCGGTATAAGGTGTAAGAAAGTGATTCAATTTTTTAATGACTGATTTGGCAGTATAGTGCTTATGGCTGGATATCAGTCAAGATAGAGGGATTATGTATTTTTGTCTGCAAAGAGCATCTCATCCTGCAAAAAAAAAAAAAAAAAAAAAGAGGCTCTGACCCCCCTTAAGCAATCCTGTTCTATATAACCTATCTATACTAATAAAAGGGTAATATGCTAATTAGACCGAATCAACCAGCCATCTTTTAGATGTCCAACTTCCTTCCAGACAAAGCCATGGTGGTGGGGGGCCAAGGCAAAGGCAGTTACAGGCAATCAGTCCAGCAGGGAAGATAAGTTGAGGGTGACCAGGCTGGCAGGGGAGGAAAGTTGAGGTCATCCTGCAGAAATTTCTGTTCAAACTTGTTCTCTTTCCTTGATGACTGGGTTAAGTTGGTTCTAAGTTGGATCAGGCCTCCAGGGGAGGGCAGCTGGGGGCTGTGCTGTGCCAGCACCACCAAAGGTTTGGCTAGGGAGAGCTGGCAAAGGATGAAGAAAAGACAGACAAAGAGAATAAGCTGGATCTTCTGTGCCTGGCTGAGACCACAGAACAGATCCAGACTGCAAGCAGAGCCTTTATTTTATCGTCAGAGGTAAACAAGGTAATTTACAATGTTTTTACAAGTTTCCCTTGTTTTGGCAGCATTTGCTGCACCTCCCATAGCCCATTAGCTACCCTGGAAAGATCTAGGGAGCAGTCACAAGATCAAACTTAATTATGCTAAGAGATCTGTGCCCTCTAAGCTGGGACTTGTTTGCAGCTTTGCCAGCAGGTCAGTCTGAGGCTTAACCCTATAACTGCTCCCTACAGGGGGCAAGATCAGGCCATCAGGGGAGGGTAGTTAGGAGTGATCAGGAAGGCAGGCAGAGGCAGTTAGGGGCAATCAGGCAGGTGGGGGGGGCAAGGTGGGAGCTATCAGGCCAGCAGGCAGAGCGTTTAGGGGCAATCATTCAGGCAGGTGAGTGGTTAGGAGCCAGTCATCCCAGATTGTGAGAAGGATGTCTGACTTCCATTTTAGGCCCGATTCCTGTGGACATCCTCTGAGGGACCCCAGATTGGAGAGGGTGCAGGCCAGGCTGAGGGACCCCCCTCCATGCATTAATTTTCTGCACCAGGCCTCTAATCTATATATATATATGCCTAATTGACCATTACAAACAAAGGACCAGTAGCTATGATGTGCATTGACCAGTAGGGGGCAGACGCTAACACAGGAGCTGCCCCCTAGTGGTCAATGCGCTACCACAGCCAACTTTCTATGTCCTCCCCTCCCCTGACCAGCCAGCCAACCTCCCACAGTCCCTCCCCCATGCCGGCCAGCCCCTTGGCCAGGCTGAGGGACCCAACCCATGCACAAATGCATGCACTGGACCTCTATATATTAACAAAACACATTAGCATTAGACTGCTTCAAGTCACTCCCCTCATGTTATCTCCAAGGGAATCATGGAGTGGAACAGCTAAAATTTTGATTTATGATTTTTATTTGTCAAGCTAGAGCAGTTTCTGGCATTGCTTACTTGTGGCAGTCCCCACACATATATTCTGCACCATCCTCATTGTCTCTTTCTTTTAGGCCCTGTGTAATGTGCCCACTAACACAGCTGCAGAAACTTCTGTTCAAACTTGTTTTCTTTCCTTGATGTCTGGGTTAAGTTGGTTCTAAGAAAATAGGTGGAGAAGCTGGTTTTGCCATTGGGGTATGTCCGAGCCTAATGTTCAGATAAAATCTGCATGTGATAGCTTTTTCCACAGCCTCCAGAGCTTTTTAGACCACAACCAACAGTGAGAAACATGCTTTGCATGATGCCTTCGAGCACGAACACTTACATATCTGTAGACACAGACTGAAAACGAGTTCTGTGAAACTGTGCTTGCCCTCACTTTGCAGTGTGCATCACTCTGCTGTTTGGTTTTCTGTGACTTCCTGTTTATTGTTGCAGTCACAATGGATCTAAATTGGCTTCATGGTCAGATTGCTAGTATGAATCCCAGCCTGCACTTTGACAAACTCAGATGTAAAGGTTTCATAAGCCAAACATTCTCAACATACCATAAATCAAATTCTCTACTGAAGTAATGTGCTGTCGTCCTTGATATAATATTCTACTCCTGGGTATGTTGGTGCTTTATTTGTCAGCATTCTTGTTTTCAAAAAAAATCTCTCAGTAGACTTGATGTCATTATTGAGTTGAATGTAGAGGATAATTCATGACTTTATATGTCTTAATGCTTCCAACTCATTAACGCAACAAATTATTTATTGAGTACTGGATATTAAACTAGAAACTGAGAATGCAAGAGGAACAAAAAAAATTCCTTGTCCTTGTCGACTTAATTGTAGTAGAGGAAACAGAAAACAAATATAAATATGTAACTGTTATATCAAGAGGCAGCTAGTGCTCTGTGGGAGAGTAATCTGGGTGAGGGGATAGAGGTTATAGCCGAGGGAAGATGTGGTTGACCCAAAGAGCCTATAATGAAACCAGAGAAAGTGAGCAAATGAGCTACTATGAAGTGACTTTTTCCCACTGATATAATTCCCCAAACCCCATTCCCTTCTGCCTTGATGCCTATCATCAGTTATTTTTAGGTCTCAGCTTCACTGTCAACAGTCCTGTCCTATCCCATAATCTCATATATGTTTCCCCTGTGTCTCTCTTGCAGCAGTTTTCACTGCATTTCCTGTTTTGTAATTATATTTCTGGGTATGTTTGTTATATAATGCTTATCTCCCCTGTGTACTATGCACTGTGTGAGGACAGGAGGCATGCCTGCTTTCTCAAAACCTCCATAAATTAGCACAATGCTTAGAGTTGAGGGGCCTTCAGTACATATTCAATGACTAAATAAATGAATTAATGAATGCTGTTCTAAATTCAATTGCTCTTTCATTGGCTCTTCAACCCAAGACTGCCTTGTGGCACATTGGGATTGAATGTATTAAATTCTAAAAATAATTTTATGATTGGGGGTCACCATAACATGAGGAACTGTATTAAAGGGTCATAGCATTAGGAAGGTTGAGAACCACTGTTCTAGATAAAGCCATGATGGCAGGGCTGAGGCAGAGGTGATCAGGCCAGCAGGGGAAAGCAGTTAGGGGGATCAAGCTGGCAGGGGAGAACAGTTAGGGGGATCAGGCCAGCAGGCAGGTGAGCGGTTAGGAGCCAGAAGTCCCAGATTGTGAGAGGAATGCCTGACTGATGGGATCAGGCTTTAACTGGCAGTCAGACATTCTCTGAGGGGTCCTATATTGGAGAGGGTGTAGGCCAAGCTGTAAGACTCCCACATCCCTGTTCAAGAATTTCATGCACTGGGCCTCTATTCTATTATGATAAAAGCATAATATGCTAATTAGACCAAATGTCCTTCCAGGGTTGCTGCTGCAAGGGCCAGAGCAGCAGCTGGGGTGGCAGCCAGGGCTGCTACCTCAGCCCTTAGAGCTCCTTGCCTGAATTTTGTGCATCAGGCCTCTAGTACTTAACATAATTGACCAAAATTCTTTGGTATCAACTAATCCAGTGCATATTCACATTGTCATTTTTTAAAATGCCTTTCAATAGTTGATGCTCAGATCAAGATTTAAACAAGGTCTACATACTACATTGGTTGTTCTGTCTCCTTTCATCATTCTACCCATATTTATCTCTTTCACCGACTTACAGAAATTGGTGTTGCTTTCTTATAGAATTGACTTTATTCTGGGTTAGCACTTTTGCTTCATTATGGTGACATTTAATTTATTCTTACATCCCCATTGTTGTTTGTAAATGAATAATAGCTCTAATGTTTTGGAAACTTGATGAACATGGACATCTCTACAAGGGTTATTTTTTCCTCATGCTGGGAGACTGAGAGCCACTCTCTCATTCCCAGGAATTTGTAGCTAGTAGTTTCATTACTTGGTACAAAAGCTTTGACCAACACCCTGCCACAAGTAAGGAATTTTGAGAAATTTTCTAGAGTCAATATTCTAGAAAACCTTCTTAAACACCTTAATCATTATAACATATCACTGGGAATCACACCTTGTATGTTTACTTTGTTGGGAAAGGGTGATATGACAGAATTTCAGATCCATCTGTGTAAGACAGTCTCTTCCTTTCTGTTTTGAGAGGACCCATCAAGGTCCCCACCTTTATTATTTTTCTCATAGTAGGTGCAGTGATGTTTAATTTATAATGTCCTTCACACTGCCCTTTTTTTTAGCCCTACAAAACAATATCAGGTCAACATTTCTTCTCAGAAACTTGCTAACTCCCAGTTGTTCCTCAAATAAAGTCCAAACTCATTAACTGGCCATTCAATACTTTAATGATAAGAATTAAAAACCTATATTTTTATAGGACTTAAGAGTTTGTTTTTCACATGTACTTGTTCAATTATTTTACTCACACAAAGACTATATTGTGGTATTAGATGGATTCAATTAAAAAAATTAAGTAAGCACACATTTAATTAATTATGCCAGGCCCAGTGGTAAGTACTTAGGGTTAAAGACAAGACATAGTCCTCTTCTTGAAGACTTTGCAATTCCTTGACAAATCAAAGTTTGAACATGTGCTAAGATAGGGGTGTATGGTGGGAGAGTGAGGGGAGGAAAAATGAGAAGGGACTCTTAACAGATGCCTCTATGTGCCTGCCATGTTGTTTCCTAAGCTAGGTTGCCCCTTTCTTATCTGTCCCTACCTGTCCTTTAAGACCTAGATCAAATGCCATGTATCCCACAATGTCTGGCTAATTCGTGGCCCAGAGAAGAAATGATGCTTCTGTCCTTCCTAGGCCTAGCACAGGATTTTATGAAAGGTAAACTCTTAGTACATAATTTTTAAAAATTATGGTAACATTTATCTTGGGTTTATAGGAAGGGATAAAGATAGCCTTCCTCTTGTGTTCACGTGCAATGTAGATAGTTGCTAGTCTCAGCAAGGTAAGTGGAACCAGAGAAGAGTGAAGGTATAATTGGCAGGGTGAGGATTATTTGCAAAGTTTTCCTCTACACAGAGGATAAACAATAGTATCTCACTAATTCATAGTACTTCAAAAGAAGGCAGGTGTTAATTACTATCTAAATTGTGAAAGTTTTTAGTAAGTGATTCTTTAATGCATTGTCAGTGTATATCTTTTTACAGTCATAGAATACTGGAGCTAGAAAGGACAATCTGACTTAGCCTCTTTAAGAATAACAGGTAAGGTCCTGGCTGGGTGGCTTAGTTAATTGGAGCATCTCCCTATACACCAGAAGTTGTGGGTTCAATTCCTGGCCAGGTCATATACCTACATTATAGGTTCAGTCCCTGGTTGAGGCATGTGTGGAGGAAAATGAGAAATGTTTCTCTTTCTCCCTCTCCCCCTTCCTCTCTCTCTAAAATCAGTAAAAGCATATCCTTGGATGTGAATTAAAAAAACAAAGAATATCAGTAAGGAAAACAAACCCAGTGGGTGCAAGTTCTCCTCCAAGGTCACATTGGACCACCTTAGGACTCGGATTTTTTACTCCTTGTTAAATGTTGTATATTTTGCCTACAAGACATTACCCTACTTAGAATTAATGAGCCCTGTTCATTTTGCTATGTGTAAAACAATTTTATTAACTGGATGAATTGATCCTCGATCCTCTTTGCTTTCCTATTCATTTACATAAGAGGTATAAGAGTGTGGTCCTAGGGTCAGCAGAACTGGTTAGAAATGGAAATTATTGAGCCCTACCCCTGACCCATTGAATCAGGTGGGATGCTGCCTTCCATGTGAATACAATGTGCAATGATGCTAAGCACCACTGATCCACATTGTATGTCAGAAAATCTTTTCCAACATTAACATGAAAATATACAAGTTCTTGTATTTATCACAAATTGAAAATCAGTGGATTTCAAATTCATGAGATTTTGCTGCATAAAATGAGCCAGAAGTGGGAGAAAATAATGAGAAGACAATGAAAGAAGGAAGAGAAAATGGCCAGCCAGGGGACATGAATGAGAGCAGTTAATCAGGTCTCTTGGGGAGAAGAAGGAAGTTGAAATTCAGGAATATCCTGCCTCTCACAGATTATTTGATCAACATTTGGCAACAAAAGAACTTTTAAAGGTCAATGTAACTTCATCTTCTTTTGCTTACAGATCTTGGCAAACATTCGCTCAGGCTCTAGTGACAGTACCTACTTTGAAAATCAGGGGAAATCCATGTAATGGCATCTTAGGAGTTGATAGACATTTATAAACGAAATCACTGAAGTATTATTGTAATTTCTCTGAGATAAAATACTGAAAGACAGAGGGAGAGGGAAAAGAAAAGAGGGTAATGACTTATTGCTGACATTCTATTTAGAGATTTCCTCTCTCCAAGGTGTTAAGTCTTGGGAAACCAAAGACAAAAATGGTTTCGTGAGGTCTCATATTGAAGTAAACAAAGACCTCTGCCTTCAAGTTCACTTGCTTATGGTTAGGATGATAACCTGTGAAATGTTGTATCATCAGTATATTCAGAAGAAATAGTCTCTAGACTTTTGTAAGGTGTATCATTAATCAGATTTCCTATATTTTTATGGGCCTTTAATTCTTGACTCTTTTTTTTTCCTTCTAACCTTTCTCAAAGTCCCTCTCATAGCTAAAAGATGCACTCAATATTAAGAAGGCAGCCTGCTAGGTGGGACCTCCATGGATGAACATTATAGGAGTCTTTCAGGAAAATAACCAATTATATTAATTAGTAGAAAGCCTTTTTCTCCAAATCACATTCATTTTTATTTTGTCCCTTTAAGTCCCCAACCTAATTTATGCCAGGGAAACATCTGTGAGTAATGAGACTTTATTGTCTTCATCATAAATAATGTTTTTGTTATTTTCTTTTGTTATGTTTTTAAATATTTTTATTGATTTCAGAGAGAAAGGAAGAGGGAGAGAGAGAAACATCAATGATGAGAAAGAATCATCTATCAGCCAACTCCTGCATGTCCCCTACTGGTGACTGAGCTCACATTGGGGAAATAAACCATGATTTCCTGGTTCACTGGTTGACAATCAACCACTGACCCACACCAGCCAGCTGTCTTGTTTTGTTTTTAAAGACAGTGATACAAGAAGCTCATCAAATATGTTATCAAATAGACATGAGTTCAGATCCTGGGTCAACCACTCCACAACCTTGGGCAAGCATGGTCTCATCTGAAAATGGCAAATTGTTTGGCCTTCTCGGATTATTTTTGAGAAGTAAAGATGTAAATTATACTAGAGATACTTTGTGGACCCCAAACTTGAAGGAATGCAACTTGAGAACTACAGGATTAAGAAAACTAAATAGTTTAAAAGAAAGTTGGGATGTATTTAATCAATAAAAATGAGAGGAAAAACCAAGATGGCAGCAGAGGTAAGTGCCTGTATTTGTTGCCTCCCACAATCACATCAAAATTACAGAAAAATACGAAACAACTATTACCTAAAACTGTAGGAAAGCTGGCTGATTGGAAGTACTATAACTAGTGAGGTAAAGAAGAAAGCACACTGATATTGGTAGGAGACGCAGAGGCATGGAATGGGCTGGGCTGGCACCCAGGTGTGCTGCTTTTTTAAGCAGGAGGGAGGTCACCTCTGTGGAGGCTGCCCAGAAAAGGAAGGGGTCCCAGCCCCACACCAAACCCCCAGCTCAGGGTCTCAAAGCTGGGGAAAGAAGTCCCTATAGACCATAAGAACTTCAGACTATAAAAACCAGTGCGAATTGGAGCTGAGTGACACACAGGCTGCTGGAGACCCAGCTGCTCTTTTTAAAAGGCTGGCACCACACACTGAATATACAAGCTCCCTCTTCCTCTAAGCTCCAGTGTTGGGCAAGGCTCTGGAGGACCCAGACATTTACAGGAAGAAACTGGATTGTCTGACATTGGGGCAGGAACTCGGGGGTGGCTTTATTTCAGACAGAGATTCTTGTAGCAGTCATGGTTCCCATACTGGGACCTCCTCTGTTCAGCTACCCAATACATAGAAACAAACACAGAGAAACAGGCAAAATGTGAAGACAAAGAAAAATGTCACAAATGGAAGAAAGCAAACTACTGGATATAGAATTCAATAGATTTCAAGGTTACTCAAAAATCTTTTAGAAACCTCTGAGGAACTTAGTGAGACTTTCAAGGATCTTAGTGAGAATTCAAAAAAAAAAAAATCAAAAAAGACCAGTCAGAAAATAAGCATACACTGACTGAAATAAAGAATATTATACAGGGATTCAGTAGTAGAGAATCTCAAAAATCAAATCAATGATTTGAAATACGAAGAACCAAAAAATACCCGACCAGAAAAGCAAAAAGAAAAAGGAATCCAAAATTATGAAGATAGTATAAGGAGCCTCTGGGGCAACTTCAAGCGTACCAGCATCCTTATTATGGGGATGCCAGAAGAGTGAGAGAGCAAGATACTGAGAACCTATTTAAAGAAATAATGACAGAAAACTTCCTCTTCCTGGTGAAAGAAATAGTCTTACAAGTCCAAGAAGTCCAGAGAACCCCAAACGAGAGGAATTCAAAGAGGACCACACCAAGACACATCATAATTAAAATGCCAAGGGCAAAAGACAAAGAGAGAATATTAAAAGCAGCAAGAGAAAAACAGTTAAGTACAAGAGAGTGCCCATAAAATTGTCAGCTAACTGATTTTTCCACAGAAACTATGCAAGCCATAAGGGAGTGGCAACAAATATTCAAAGTGATGAATAGCAAGAACCTACAACAAAGGATACTCTACTCAGCAAAACTGTCATTTAGAATTAAAGGTCAGATGAAGTGTTTCATGGACAAGGAAAAGCTAAAGGATTCATCACCACCAAACCAGTATTATATAAAATGCTAAAGAGTATTCTTTAAGAAAAGAAATAATAAGAAAAAGGCAAAGATAAAAAATATGAACAACAAAATGACAACAAATTCATATCTATCAAGTGAATTGAAAATTCAAATGAATGAAAAATCTGATGAACAGAATAAACTAGTAAATGAAATAGGGCATGGAAATAGAATAGGCTGATGATTCTCAGAGGGAAGGGAGTTTGGGAGGTGTGAGAAGAGATTAGACAAAGATCTTATATGCATGTATGCATTACCCAGGGACACAGACAATAGGGTGGTGAAGCCTGGGGTGGGGTGGGAACCAGATGGAGGGGAGCTATGGGAGGAAAAATGAGGGACTTCTCTAATAATCTCAATAATTAATATTTTAAAAAATAGGAGGAACACTTCATATTATCAAAAATTTATGGAAATTATTTAAGTAGAACTAGGCATACTGTTGAATATATTTTTCTTGCAAGGCAAAAATTATTTCTGAGCATTTGTAACCATTAGTCTGTTCTTGACCTACTTTGAAATATATTAAATTGTTTTGTTTTCTTAAGAAATGATGTTATATTGCTCAAACTAATTGTTTCTTCCTGCCCCAATACTTTTATTTCTTAATAATACTCCTCAAAGGAAAATGATTTTTCCTATCATACTTGGAGGTTTCTTTCTTTTCATCCTAATTTACTTTGCATGACTTTCAGAGTTTCTGATCACTTTTAGTCTTTGCAGTAACTTTTAAAATGCCTTTTCTCAAATATCCTCATATATGCACTAGGGGATAATTCATTATTGTTATATACACACTGTGACATGTTTTCATGGTAGCTGTGTTATCCTTGGTTTGTTATACTTCATGAAATATTCCTGTAAACTAAGACTTACAGGGAAAGAGGTATGGTGAAGGAAAGTGGTTCTAGAGAAGTGTCATGGTTACTAAAGGGTTTGCCTTTGTAACCTACAGAATAAACAAGGCACAGAGAGGTAGTAGAAAGAAAGAACAACATATATTCAACCATAGCACAGAATAATATTAATTTTATTCCCATGTTGAAAGATAAGGTCATGTTGATCTCTAGAAAGTAATTTGAATGGACCATTCTTCCTAACAAGAGACCTACTTTGATTGCGTTACATATAATCTCAGGAACATTTCTAAAAAATGGGGGTTGGGGGTTTTTATTTCAAATGCTGAGTCTAATTTTGGTAATAGGAACATCAGAAAGAGAATTGAAAAACTGCCTCTGTGCTCGACTGTTTTGGTAAGCTAAAGAAAACAAGCAGAGATGCCCTTTTCTCTGAACCTTGGGTTTGATGATGGAGGCAGAGAGCACTTGATGCCACTTAGATTCATGCCCTTTATAGGCTGCTTAAAATTCTCATTTGCAACTGGGATTGACTTAGGAATGAACAAACCAAAGTGATGGGTTGGAAAAGCATATCCTGTCTGAGCCAGGTGTGGCTGTATTTTCTCAGCCACCAAAAGTGCACAGCTTTCATTCCTCTCCAGGACAGTTCCAATCGATTAACACCTGAGCACCTTTGGGCAAATAGAGACAAGAAGGTTTCTCTGTGTAGTTTCACTTTTTTTTTTTAAGAATGTATTGCAGTCTAACATTATGTATGTGTGTGTGTGTGTGCATATGTGTGTGTGTAGACACACATGAATTAGATGATTATAAGACGCTGCCTCAGTAACTTGTAAACTGCATGAGGGCAGGAACCATCTGTTCTGTTCACTCCTATCTTCTAGGTGCTTAGGACAGTGCCTGAAACCCAGGCACTATACTGAATAAATACTGGTTGAAATGAATGAGTGAACAAATAAGTGATGGTATTAATGTCTCTGAAATCTGACTGAGAAAACCAGTTATTTTATTTTAACACTAAAGGCCCATTGCATGAAATTCATACATGGTGTGTGTGTGTGTGTGTGTGTGTGTGTGTGTGTGTAAGGGGTGTGTATGTCAGGGGAGTGTCCCTCAGCCCAGCCTGCACTCTCTCCAATCTGGGACATCCCTCTTACAATCCAGGACTGCTGGCTCCCAACTGCTTGCCTGCTTATCTTCCTGATTGCCCCTAACTGCTTCTGCCTGCCAGCCTGATCATCCCCTAACCACTCCTCTGCCAGCTTGATTGATACTTAACTGCTCCCCTGCCAGCCTGTTTGCCCCTAACTGCTCTCCCCTGTAGTCCTGGATCACCCTCCAACTGCCCTTCCCTGCAGGCCTGGTGACCCCCAACTTCCCTCTTCTGCCAGTCTGGTCACCCCTAACTGCCCTTCCCTCAGGCTTGATTGCCCACAACTTCCCTCCCTTGCTGACCTGGTTCCTCCCAACAACCCTCCCCTGCTGGCCATCTTGTGGCAGCCATCTTGTGTATTGGAGTGATGGTCAATTTGCATATTATTCTTTTATTAGATAGATGTATTGTCATTTGTAGCCTCCTGAGTACTCACATAAGGAAACTCATAGTATTTACTTTCCTTTCACTGTCATAATAGAAATGTAGCTGGACTGCAAGTTGTGGGTTTTTGTTGTTGTGCAACTGTTAGGTTAGTAATTTCTGTAAGTATTGGTTATTTAGAGAAATTATTTTGAAGACCTTAGCCAGCTAAGTACAACCAGCCTAAAAATTAAGGTGTTTGTCAATGAAATTGGAAAAAAAAATAGTCCTATTCAAAAGGTCATCCCTTGCAGTCAGAAATAGATCTAAAGAAAAGGTAAGAAAAGGCACCACAAGAGCCTAAAGCACAAAACAGACTTCTTCCAGATTATGGAATGAACCCTGCTGGATATAAGAAATAGAGATGCATTCTTCCAAAAAGAAAGAAATAGCGACCCAGTTTAAGAGAGAAATACCTCCCAACACCATGGAAAAGAACCAAATAGAAAAATAATTTGGAATAAAAAGAAAATAACATAAACAAAAACCACTTAAGGCAAAAGAAGGCAATGGAGAAAAGTCAGACCATGTTTAATCTAAGATTAAAATATAAAGAGAAAACAAATCTCAAAAGATTGAGACCTAATGGATATCTGAAAGTGATGCTCTTCTCAACTCCACTCCCATAGCTTCTCATCCACAAGCAGCACTGTGCTGAGGGAGTTTCTAGGGACATTGGGCTATTGTGTGGAAATAGAAAGATGAGATGGAAAAGAAAAGGAGAGAGATAAGGACAGTTGGAGTTGAATTTTAAAACCTTATCAAATGCAACAAATTTAAATGGGAGGTTTCTTAATCCAACAAATTAAATCATTGCTTCTACATGTATTTAGATGGGGGACAAAAGATACCAATGGACAGTCAGGACCCTTTCATCATAAGGGAACCTGTTCCAGAGATCCCACATGAAGAGGATGCTGAGCAGCTGGAGCAGCTAGGTCACACAGGCAGGCAGAGCCAGAACTGGAACAGGAAGTATAGGTTGACTTGCTTGATAGAAAATAGGCAAAGTACTCCAGTGACAAGGAGTAGATTCCAACAGTGATTGGATGCATTTGCCTGAGAATGGCTGTTCCTGAATTGGCAGTTTGTCCGTTTCAATAAAAAATGTTTCATTTATTCCTATGTATTTTATATATTTTTTCTTTATTGATTAAGGTATTACATATGTGTCCTTATAACCCCATTGTCCCCCCACTCTCCCTCTCATGCCCTCACCCACCTGTTGTCTATGTCTATTGACTTGCATGCATACAAGTCCTTTGGTTGATCTCTCCACCTTACTCCTTCCCTCCCCTACCTTCCCTCTGAAGTTTGACAGTGTATTTTATATTTTTATGCAATTGTACATGGGATTTTGTTCTTTGTTTTCCTTTCTGATAGTTCATTATTGGTGTATAGAAATGGATTTCTGGATATTTATTTTGTGTACACTTGTTTGAAACCTATATCATTTTATTAACCAATGTCATCCCAATAAATTCAATAAAAAACAATAAATGTCAGTTAGAAATCAGACCTCTGCACAAATAGATTTATTGTTTGTTTATTTTTTACTTACAGTTTATATCAATGTTATTTTATATTGGTTTCAGGTATGTGCACATGTTATTTTATGTTGGTTTCAAGTGTGTGCACAAATAGATTTAATTCTTGAGAGCTAAATTCTTAGAGATAGCAGTTCCCCCTTTAGACACCAAAGGCTTTTTTAGTTTTATTCATTTGAAATGGAAATCTGAAAATTTCTGTTGCTCTTTTTCCCACCTTCTCAAATACAGGACTATATATCAAACTTATTTTAACCTTTCCATGGGACTCAGGGTCATGCCATGAATATTTATCGTGACCACATGCTGGACTGAGTCATTGATGCCCCAAGCCTGTGAGAATGTCACATTCTGTGGCCCTGTACTCATGGCTTCAGGTGACTGCATTTTTAAGGTCTGGTGGCTTTTTAAAGTTATGCCTTTTCTTCTTTTTTTGCTATTAGTGTTTCTACCCAGAGAAGTTGCACCTTTCCCTTTTAATTTTCTGTTTCCAGACTATATTGAATTTAGAAACCAGACAGGTGATCATAAAAACTGGTAGACTGACAGCAAAGAAGTGCTGAGGGAGAGTCTAATGGGTTTTTGTTAGTGGCAATATTCTAATGTTTAGAGTAGTATGAACTTTGTGACTCGATTTTGAGCAGCAAGGATCATGTATTTCTTAGTTCTCAGCTATATTGTCACCAGATAAGTGAGTTACTGAAAGGTGCCATACCTTATGTTTATTTTGCAAACTATCCTGACAAAAGGCTAGGATTTATTAAGAATTAGTTGTGGTAGAATAAAGAAAGGTTACTAAAACTTAGAAGTCACCCAGTTAAAGGACACATAACCTATTAACTTTCACTGCATTTCCATCTGCTCAGCTGATCTGTTTGACACTACAGTGATGAGCACCATTCATCCCCTTGGATCACCTCCAGCTCTGACACAAGGCTCGGCTGAGCTAGGACCTTTCCAACTCATGAAGGTTGTGTACATAGACTTTTGTGCTTACCAGATGTCTGCTTTAAAGTATAGGCAGATAACATTTTTTTTTATGACAGCAGTGAGAATTGGTACTTCGCATTTTAAATGAAATATTTGTCTAAGAGACATTCTGGTTTGTAGATATCAGTTATCTGCTTCAAATGGTGACTTGGCGAGAAGACTGCCAGAGGTCACTCTCAGGAACATTCTCTCACTAGAGTTATGACTATTAGGACATACAGTTTTACAGTTATAAAGCTGGTCTTGCAATTATGTTGCATCAACCTGATTATTGCTATATTCTAGAAAGGGATAAAATCCTATAGAAAACAAAAGATAATAAAAACTCACCCACTCAATAGGAAAAAAGGAGGATATCTGTAATGCTTTCAACAATAAAAGTAAATTTAAAAAATAAGTAAATAAAGTTATCCTCCGCTTAGACTTTATTGGTTTGTATTCCAGACTCCGGTGGCACAATGACCTTGATAAATTAGGAAGCATCTAATGGAGGTCACATGTCCCTTTGTAAGTTGGATTTATACTGAGAGAGTAGGAAGTAACACAAAGGCATGGCCAGGACTTCATTTGCATTATCTGATTTTGACTATGCCCCTTTAAATTAAATAGTAATTTTAGGAAGCTGCTTGGAGCACCCTTTGAACTGATGACCCTTCATTGAAAATCCTGCACGTTATTCTTTTAGAGCAGTGGTTCTCAACCTTCCTAATGCCGCAACCCTTTAAGACAGCTCCTCATGTGGTGGTGACCCCCAACCATAAAATTATTTCCGTTGCTACTTCATAACTGTAATTTTGATACTGTTATGAACTGTAATGTAAATATCTGATATGCAGGATGTATTTTCGTTGTTACAAATTGAACATAATTAAAGCATAGTGATTAATCACAAAAACAATATGTAATTATATGTTTTGAAATATTTATTTCTAATTACAAATAAATGAAATTTTTTGTCTTGAATCATGGTGTAGCATGGGTAACAGTCTTCATATAACAACAGTAAACTACATTGCTAAACTTCGCTACACCGAGGAGCCGTCTGTTGGTTCCTAAGACCATGGGAAATATGTGTTTTCTGATGGTCTTAGGCGACCCCTGTGAAAGGGTCGTTCTACCCCCAAAGGGGTCGCGACCCACAGGTTGAGAACTGCTGCTTTAGAGATCTACTATGAATCTTGTCATAGAATTTCCTCCCAGTGAATCACTTCAATATGTACAGAAATCAAATAAGATGTCATTTTATAAGTTAAGGATATTTATTGGAAATTACTTGAGTGAAGAACTCTATACTAGATCTGGGAGACTGCAGTCTTTTGGGGGAACTTTTTAGGGATACATTTAGAAGAATGTATGGTTCAGTTATAGGACCAACCTTAGGCAGAACTGCACTGGATGATCACTTCTCTTGTCACTCTATTGAGTCTTCCATTGGTAATGTGGATGTACAGTGACAAAGGTCATGAGTTAAATGTTTAAAATTGGAAATACAAACTTATCACCAGGGGTTAGCCTGGTGGCAATGATTCTAGGAGTGGTTCTGAAGGGACAGTAGGCTTAGATGAGCAGAGAAGATGGGAAGGAGCAGCAGGAGAGGAAGGCATAAGTGAGAACAGTGTGCTCATGGACCAGCCAGAATGGACGCAGGCTGCTGGCGAGACTCAAACCCAAGGCATGTGTTTGACGCTTGACAATGATAATTGAGAGCCATTGAAAATGTTGAATAAAAAGGTGTTATGATTGAAACCATTCTGATCAAAGATTAGTTTAGTATGTAAAATTAATGAACTAAAGGCAACAGAGGGACTGCTCTAGTAATCATGCCATAGGCTTCCAAGGGCCTAGACTATGATAGAACTGCTAAGAATGGAGAGGCAAAGAAGTAATATACAACTTATTTTATACTTTTTATATTTATATATGGAGAGGCCATATAATTAAAGTTTAGTGATAATTAAGATTGTAAGGGACTCAAAGTGGATTAGGAAAGAGTAGGAAGGATGAGGGAGAATGTGCAACATGGGGACATGTTTGTAATTGAATAAAATAAATTGGCTTCTTCAAAATTCGGCTTGGGGCTGGAAGAAGGTAAGAGAAGCCTTGAATTTACTTGTAGTTTTGAGAAGGTTTCAAGAACTTTTTTCTTTCTTTATTATCAATGATATACCACCATTCTCTGATATCCTAATGAGGGTCCAAACTGGAAATCTAATTTTGTCTTTACTCTTTTCCTTAATCTCTGTACCCAAAATGATAAAGTCTACTTTTTAAGTGTCTATTTTATCATTATCCTCTCCTCAGAATTTCTAATGCCTTTATCCAAGCCCACTTATGCTTGCATTTCTTCAATTAAATATTGATAACTGAACATCTTAGAGGTGCTTATTTGGAAGGGAGTAAGTAGTTCATGTTACAATTTAAGAAGAGAGAAATAAAATTTCCATTTAAGAATAAAAATCTATTGTCTCTAGGTATAATTTAAAATTTTATTTTCTGTAACTATCAAAGTTAGAGTAGTTTTTGATTATTACATTCTGAAAGGAGGCCACTCACCAGAAACTCTGTTCAAAATCTAATCCAAGTGGGAAATCTGCACATATTATGAAGGATGAAGAGGGCATCTCAATTTGTACCAAAGTGCTGAGAGTGAAAAGTTAAACCTGCACTTTGATTGGCATTGATAGGGCCCTTCCTGAGCCTTTTTCTTTCAAGAAGATGAGAAAGAGCAAGTTGGGCTACTGTAAATTGGTTCTTGGAAACTTCTGAAGTTTTGGGCATTATTTATTTCTTGTTCCATTAGTTAGAATGAAGCACAGGAGACAGAGAGCTCCTGGCCATTAGGAAAATCAGGACAACAAATCACTTTTTTTTTCTCACATATATGTTTTTTATCTACTTCTCTGGAATGTCATGTTGTTGGATTTATCAACTGTATTTGGTACTTGCAATATAATTCACCTAAAGCAATGTGGTAACCACAGAAGTATTTTGAGATTATCAAATATGTCATAACATAAGACTACTGTAATAAAAATAATTACATTTTGACATAATTTCTAAAAAATTAGGCCAGGTTATGATGCTAAGGACAGCATTCCGGATATGATTCTCATGCTTATACCTATGGTTTAGCACAGCCAATCTGAATGTTTACAGTGTGATTTCCAGCTTGTAAGAATATCTGTTATATTTTCCAGCTTCTCCAGTTGGCAACGGTTATATCAAGCCTCCAGTTCCATCTGTGTCCGGCACACAAAGGGAAAAAGGGCCACCAACCATGTTACCCATCAATGTGGACCCAGACAGCAAACCAGGGGAATATGTCCTTAAGTGTTTATTTGTCAACTTTACCACCCAAGCTGAGCGCAAGATTCGCATCATCATGGCAGAACCACTGGTGAGTGTGCCCCGTGATGCCTGTTTCTCCTTAAATTAACTTTTACATTGAACAGAGGGGATTTTGCAACTCTTAAGAAATGATGGATTGCTTTTCCCCTAATTTCCAGAGATTTTTTTAATACCATTAGTAAGTTTTGAAATTAATTAAAAATATTCAGGATCAAAGACTTTAAAACAATCCTCAGAAAATACATTTCAGTAGCACATTTTATTACTAAGTTTAAGACTAATAGCATAATTGAACAATAAAAAGTATTAATCATAGAAAAATTGTGTTCAGTCTCTATGCTGACACACTTTAGTCAATGTCTTTGTCCTGTTCTTAGAGTAAATGAGAGGGAAAAAAACAAAAACCATTGTTGCTCAAGTGTCTGCCTGGACTGTCAGCTTGAGAACACAAGCTCTCAGTGATATAGGGTTTGAGGAGGCTTTTTGGTTTGTCATTCAGAAACACCATGTTGTTTTCTGAAAATTGGAAGTTAGGTCATTCTTGACTTATTATCTTTAGGTCCCTTAGTAGATGATGCTCTTAGACACCAGTGTCTTTCTTTGCCACACAATAAGTCATGTATTGTGGCCATATGTTAATTGCTGATTCTAAAAAGGATGGTCTGAAAAAAAAATCTAACTAGTAGATTCAGATTACTGGTTTTCTGACCTTGGCACACACAATGAGAGAAAAGGAGAGAAATTCAGAGTAATGCAGCTCTCTCTGTGAAGCTGAGTTTTGTTCCTCCTGTGAAGATACTGGGGCATGCAAAGTCTGAAGTTTGTTTTACAGCATCATAGCTTAAAATAATTAAATGTAATTTTATTGAGACAAAACACAAGTTTCTAAAAATATATATCAATATATGGGTTGGGGATCAAAATTGAGGAATAGTTAAGTGTGTAGTTATCTGAAAGTTATACACTTTGCATGTTCAAGTTTATACTAGATCCATGGAGGTAATTTTTATGAATTCTAACTTCTTATGGAAGATGTTCCTTGGTTTTGCCCTTTAAATCATTTAAATTAAATCGTACTTCAGTATCTTTTCCCCATTCACTCATGTTTTTATGTTCCTACTATTCTTATAATCCTGTATAATAAAAGAGTAATATGCAAATTGACCATCATTCCAACACACAAGATGGCTGTTCCCATGTGGACACAAGATGGCTGCCATAAGATGGTGAGCAGGGGAGGGCAATTGGGAAGGATCAGACCTGCAAGGGAAGGCAGTTGTGGGTGATCAGGCCAGCAGGGAAAGGCAGTTGGAAGAGACCAGGCCTGCAAGGGAAGGCAGTTGGGGGCAATCAAACTTTGCAGGGGAGGGCAGTTGGAGGGGTACTAGGTCTTCAGGGGAGGGCATTTGGGAATGACCAGGACTGCAGGGGAGGGCAGTTAGGGGTGACCAGGCCCACAGGGGAGGGCAGTTAAGAGCAAACAGGCTGGCAGGGGAGCAGTTAAGTATCAATCAGGCTGGCAGGGGAGTGGTTAGGAGGTGATCAGGCTGGCAGGCAGAAGCAGTTAGGGGCAATCAGGAAGACAGGCAAGTGAGCAGTTGGGAGCCAGCAATCCTGGATTGTAAGAGGGATATCCAACTGCCCGTTTAAGCCCAAACCAAAATCTGGCCTAAATGAGCAGTCGGACATCCCTTGAGGGATCGCAGATTGGAGAGGGTGCAGACTGGGCTAAGGGACACACCTCCTCCCCTGCACAAATTTCATGCACCAAGCCACCAGTTAATAATTCTGAAATAGTTACTATGTGCCAGACACTGTGCTGAACATACTATCTTCTTTAATTTCCTCAATGGTCTTAGGTCGTATTCCTATTTCTGTTTACAGATGGGAAAAGTTAGAACAAAGAGAGTAAAGTAATTGTGCAAGGTCACAAGTATTTATTTGCATTTTAGCTGCGTGACCTTACAGCCAATCTCCGAACCATTCTATACTTTATTAACAGTCTGCATGGCCATCTTTATTTAAGGATACCTTGTTTAACTTCTTTTTTTTAAATATATTTTCATTGATTTCAGAGAGGAAAGGAGAGAGATAGAAACATCAATGATAACAAAGAATCATTAGTCAGCTTTTTTTCTGCATGTCCCCTCCTGGGGATCAAGCCCACAACCCCAGACATGTGCTCTGACCAGGAATTGAACTGTGACCTCCTGTAGACACTCACCACTGAGCAACACTGTTGTGCTTTAACTTTTTAAGAAAATCAATACAGGCTCTTCTATACCAGTCTGCCATAAATCAGGTATTCAAATTTCCATTGCCCAAACAGTGTTGTACTTGGAAATCTCTGAGCTCCTTGAAAGATGCTGAGGCAGGCCAGACTCCCACCCTCATGGATGGTAGAAGCTGCCTTGGCTCTAGTGATCATTGGGGAGTTTGAGGAGGATAGAGTGGCAAGGCATATCACACTCTTTAGCATTGGAAAATGCCAAAATGGCTGGTCAGGGATCTCTGAAGTTGCAATCATGGGAAATTTCCTGAGAGACTGAGAAATTGTACCAAAATTCAAAAAGATGGTTAAGAAGTTAGGTTCTGGCACCTTTTGAGTCATCACTGTTTCTAACATAATAGTTTAAATGCTGTTATTAAAGAATTTATTAAGTCAAATAGTTTGGGTTTAACTTTTCATCTTTACTCAGCTTTGAGTAAACATTATGTCTGAAAAACAACATTTGCCACAGTATTTCTTAAATTAAAAGTTAATGTTTTTGTTCCTTTCTGTGAGACAACTTAAATGTCTCTAATTAAAAAAAAATTGAAACATGAAAGTATGCTCTATCCAGCCAATCTGTTATCAGATGAGAGACCCTATTGGATGCTAATGGCCAACTAGATAAACATTATGTTTCTAGTTAAAGAAATACATTCAAATCATTATTTAGTATCATTGCTTTATATAAAAAGATGATTTGTTCCCTCGTATTTTTGGCAGAGATGTAACATTTCTTGTCTGTTGAAAAATGCTTAGAAATGTGTGTCCTTATATTTCTTTACTTATGGAACAATAAATGTGAATATATTCTGGGACCTATTACCTGATTCTAAAAATGTAAATGGACATTTGGCATTTTGTTCTGTCATGATAACAAGAGGTTTTATTTTTTTATGTACTGGAGTACGTTTAAAGTAAATTTCATTAAATGTCCTCAACTATTTCTCTTGCTGAATTAAAAACACATGAAATTTTTTAAGAGTATAGATTTATATGGGTTTATATCAAATTGCTAATTTGTGTTCTATATCTTTAACATAAATTTACATGAGAGTGGCAAGGGTAAGTTTCAACAAATTGAAAGTATAGGTTTATTATTTATGGAAATACTCAGAAATTTGTATTTTTATTTCATTTTATTTTATTATTTCAAATACTTTTAATAATTTTTAGAGAGAGAGAAGAAGGGAGAGTGAGAAGAAGAAAGAAGCATTGATTGGTTGCCTCCTACCAGGGATAAAGCCTGCAACTCAGAAATGTGCCCTAACCAGGAATTCAACCAGTAACCTTTTGGTGTATAGGATGATGCCCAACCAACCGTTCCACAATGGCCAGAGCTTGTTTTATTTTTAAAAGATTGAATCCTTCACAATTCCATATCAGTTAGATTATGTGGGATAAATGATACACAATATTAAATTAAAGTTATATTTATGAATATCCAAATAGCTAACTTTAATGAAAAAAGGACAAGAAAACAAAAATATTCTACCAAGTTCAAATTTTATATTATATTCTTTGTAAATATCTTATATTAGTTTAGCAGTATTGTTCTTTGTGCCCAAAAGATGCTCAGGTCAGATTCATTAATTTTTATGGATTAGTCCAGTGATTTTTTTTAACCAGTATGCTACGAGAAGTTTTAGAACGTAAAATGCCTGACTATTTAATCAGGGGCACTGACTTCTTTTCCCTTAGTAAAATAATGACAACAGCCAAAACAATAATGGCTGTCTGGTGTGAATGAATCAAAATTATACCTATGTTTTATGTCAGATTGGAAAAATATATATTTTTTGGTGTGCTAAAAAATTTAGTAAGTATTTTATGTGTGTCATGGAATGAAAAAGATTGAAAATCACTGATTTAGTCAATAATTTTATACTAATCTTGTTGCTTCATGGAATCATTTTTAGCATTCGCTATCACCTAATTTTACCACAATTTCACCTTTCCCAAGCAGTGTTCTAAATAAACTAAATTGGGTAATCTGTACATAAAGTAATATAATTGATGCCTTTTCTTCTAGCCTCCTACATTTTCTCTTAGTTTTAAATTTTCTTTTTCCCAAAGTATATTTCTGTCATTCTTTAGTTAAGAGTCATTTGATATGTAAATTATTCAGTCATGTTTATCTAAGCTGCTTTATTTCTCCCTCAGTTTTCAGTGATTGTTCAGCCTGGTATAGAATTTTACTTTGAAATTTATTTTTCCTCTAGGCTTTTGATAATATGTTTCACTATGCCGCCTCTATTACTCCTGATAAAAACCTGTGGTTGATTTATGATTTGTTAGTGTTATGTGTGTTTTTTTACTTTTTCTTCTGCTTGCTTTTATGTTTGATTATTTTTTCTTTGTCTATGTAATGTCCTGAAGTTTCACTACTCTGTTTTTTGGATGTGGACTTGTTTTTATTTTCTTGTTTGTGATTCTCATGCTTCTTGAATTGAGGGTTTATACCCTTCATGAATTATGGAAAATTCTTCGCCATTATGTATTTAAATATTGCCATTCTTTCACTTCTTCACTTTTCTTTTTCTGACATACCTGTTAGATCAGCCCTTTTCATGCTACATTGAACATTTATTTAATCCTTCTGTTACCATATATTTACTTATTTGTCTCTCACCACTACTTTCTGAGTGATTTTCTCTGGTGAAATTAATACTCTCTTGGACTATGTCTAGTCTATAGTTTAATCTGCCAGTTAAGAATTATAATTTTGGTAACTATGCTTTTCAATTCTAGAAGTCCTGTTTGGCTTTCTTTTAAAGTCTATTTTTTGCTGCTGTTTTTGTTGTTAATCCTCACCTGAAGATGTTTTTTTCATTAATTTTTTTTCTTTTAGAGACAGTGGAAGACAAGGAGAAGGAGAGAGAAAGAGAGAGAGAGAGAGAGAGAGAGAGAGAGAGAGAGAGAGAGAGATCAATTGATTGCCTCCTTCACATCCTCACATGCCCCCTGACTGGGGCCAGGGATTGAACCTGCAACCCAGGTATGTTCCCTTGACCAGGAATCAAACCTGCAACCCTTTGTTGTGCGTGCCAACACTCTAACCACTTAGCAACACTGGCCAGAGCTAGGATGGGTTTTTAAGATGTATTTTGCTCCTTAATTAAGTTTACAGTTTCTCTTTTATGTCTTTGATCACCTTAAACATACTTTTTTGTGTCCTTTTTAAGATCAGCTTTAGAACAAATTATTAATTTTATAATAATTAAAAATATTATTAATTACTTGATTTGAAGGTTTCTGCACCCAGAATGTAATATTAATGGAATTAAAACTCATGTAAGACTTGAGACTATGTTTACAAATGCTTGGAGATGATTTTTTGTTATTTTTATCTAGAACCCAGGCATGGGCCATTGGAATATCTTTTTATCTTCCTATATTTTTCCCTATTCCATTTTTTCATTGTTTAGGACAGGACATTTATGTACGTGTCTTATTTCTGATGTCCCATCTCTCAGGCCCACAGCTTTGTTTCTGTTCCCAGTGGAAACAAAAAGCCTCCAGGATACTGAGACCAATAACCCTCTCCTTCTGCAGCCACTAGACCACTTCATACCTTCCTATTTTTCATTTCCCCCTTCTTTCTTGTTTACTCATTTTTGCATTTCAAAATATCCTATGTCCATCCAACATTTATAGGTGTTCATGGCATCTGATATTTTGAGTTACTTCAGCCCATTATCCTGCCAAAGTCTTCTGGGGAGTTCTTGGTTTGTTTCTCATACAGATAAGGCCAAGGTAATTGTTTGCACTGTGAGGCTTATAAGCAAGCATAAGTTTCCATGGCAAGGTGAAGTGTCCCCAAAATGAATAAAAGGTAGAAAATATTATCACTAATTTTTCCTCTTCTGATCTTGTTTTATAAATTGTGCCTAAATACAATCCTGTTACTTTAGAAACACAGCTTTTTATGCCTTTATTTGGCTATAACTATCTTACTTCCCTTGTGTACCTTAATAAATCCATGTTTTAATTCTGTACTTGTTCAGGAAGCTAAATCAGGTACTAGGCCAGGGATTTCATGTGGATCTATATTCTGTTAGCATAAATGTCAGCAGTAACAGAAGAAATTCCAACTTACCAAAAACTTAGAAAGCAGATTGTTTATTCTCTATTCTGAAACCTGGAAGAAGGCAACGATAGGCATAACTTCAAAAAAAAAAAATGGAAACAAACCTAATTTCTTGTACTTCAGCAGAAACCAAGACTAGGTGAGAGGGCAGAGCTCACTTTCTTCTAAAGTTCTGGATTTAAAATTACATTTAAGGTTATTCTTATTTTATTTTTATTGTTCACTCTATTACAGGTGTCCCCATCTCCCCCTTTGCCAACCTTCCCCTACCCCCCCCCCTCTTTTCCTCTTCCCTTTGGCCAATATATTTCTTTGCTAAAAAAGTAAAAACACTTATAATGAGAGGTGACATGAAAATGGAGGGTTTTATTATAGACATTACTTGATCATTGATAGCCCTGCTCAAGTATAGTGATAGAATCAAAATAAGGCTCTCCCAAAAGAAGACTAAGAAAAAGCTTTGGTCAGATAAGGAATATTACACTCGATAAAGTATTGGCTTAGATTCCAAATTGTGCATAAATAATTTTTAAAGTAGCTGTTTCTTGGCAAAGCAGCTCAGGCTTGTACCCCTTACTTAATCTTACAGACATTCACCGGAAATCTGAAAACTCATTCTAACCCAGAAACAAAATATAGTAGTTATAGCTAAAATCAGAGATATTTATCGAAAGGTGTCACTTAGCTGCTGAATGAGGAGACCTTCCCAAAGAGCTCAGAAACTCACTTTTTCTGTAAGCTGTCCAACCTGAAATGTGTATTCCTTATTATGAATATTCTTAGAATTATATAGATGAAAAGCATTTCTTTGGAGTGTTAAATGGGACTTTTTCAGCTATGAAATGAAAGTTAATGCATCATGATATTAAATGTTTGAACCTTATAGCAAATAAACCATGTGAAAAGTATCCTGAAATAAATTTTAAAAAATCAAAGCGATTTCTATTTCAATTTAATAGTATCCAATTCAGTTTATTTATGGGTAGATCATCATTTTTATATCCAGCAACTTTAGAGAAGGTTATCAAAGTTTTTTCTTTTTGAGAATATAATACTAGAGAGAGGTTATTCCTCAAGTTATTTTTAGTCTAGTTCTTTCTGGTTATATGCTTCTTTTTACTATTTATAGAGATATTATTTTTAGCACAAATAAGAGATCATTTGAAAATATATCACCACATTTTAAAGAGACTTAAAATGCCAATAAAAGTAAGTTCAATATTTTCACATAGTCCATTCCTATGCTTACTATGATATAATATTGCTGTCTCCACATATCATTTTACATTTGACATCCATGAAAGTGACTAATACAATTTAGGAAGCAGCAATCTTTACTATATAGTATTGTGGTAATTTTAATAAACATACGTCTTGATTTTCACAAGTTGTGCTAACAACCCTAAGGCGTGTTTTATTGGGTATTTTTGATTGATGATTAACATTAATCTAGTACCCTCCAACCAAATTAATTTTTCAAAACACAGTATTGTATTTGATAGTATTTCCTGTTGCCTTTCGGAATTTCTCCTTGATTCATAAATTGTAACCATCTATGTTGAGGGCAGGTGGGGCTGGAATTTTCTAGAAGGTTTTTCCAAGATGCTTCAGTAGCCATGCCTAGAAATCAAGGACAACAAAAAGGTTAGTCACTATAATTTTTAAATATTTTTAAATTTCTTTAATATGTGTGTGTGCATATATATATATATATATATATATATATATATATATATATATATTGAGATATATCCCCTACCATAAATTTAACATTAAGGTGTGCAATTCAATACATATTCAAAATATTGCACAACCTTCACTGTCTGATTCCAGAACAGTGCCTTTAAAAGTCAGAGCAGTTCAGTTGATTCTGATCTACTTATTTTTCTATCATTTATCTCCTGGAATTCCACTTTTATTTTGCCATAAAACCAAACCTTTTTTTCTAAGTTAATTTGGATCATTTAAGTTTTAACTGAATTCTGTTTGGCTGCATGAATTTGGGCATGTTGATGAATAGCATTTAATGATAACCATAAAGCCAATGCTGCCTATAATTGCTTCTTTCATCTACTGTAGAAAACAAAAATTTAAGATACATATGGGCTGTAGGACTTCAGCAGAAATTAAAGTGCTTATCCATGTGCGCTGGCCAAATTCCAATTGAGGAATGGCAGCACCCCCCTTCCTCTAGGTTTTAGGTGCTGGTTCAGATGATGGTCCTGTGTGACCAGATGCCACCTAAGAGACTTCTCTGCAGTGTTGAGTGAGGTGGTCTTACTCTCCAGTGCTGGCTTCTGACCTGTTAGTAATACCCTGAGAGGCATTGCCTAGAAAGGCTTGTAGAAAGTGAGCATCACTCATTCTTTCCCATTTAAATAATGCTCCATACATATCAAATTGGCCAGTCATATTGTTCTAATTCCAGAGATCTCCACTCATATATTGAGATCAGTGTCTTACCCTTGTAAATATCAGCTCTATGGCTTCAGCTATACCGTCTTGCTCAAGATTTTTTGGGATTCCCAGTGGGCAGCATAGCACATAGTGAATTTCTCAAAAGCAAAAACTTCCATCCTTGTGCTCAGGATGGTCAGAGCTATGCCACTAGAGAGAGAGTGGCTGGTGGTTCCCGGTCCCCAAGCTAGGTCATTCCTATCAAAATCACCTCCCCTCTTCCTTTTGGTCCCCAGAAAAATAAAATTTCTTTCAGATAGATTAGCCATTCTTCTTCTCATTCAGTAAATGATGAGTTTTATTTTTAAAGTAATGTTATTAAAATATAATTTTCATACAGTAAACTGCAGGGATTTTAAATCTACAGTTTGATGAATTTAACAAAAGTAAACACATGTGTCAAGACTGCTATGTTCCAGATAGAGAATAGTTTTTTCATCCCAGGTGTCTCCTTGTGCCCCTGTGCAGAGACCTATACCAACACTTCAGTCTTTGACAACTGTTGGTCTATATGGAGATTCATTCCCATTTGGTAGAATGTCATATATATGGAGACGGTGCAATATGTGTCCTTTTGTATCTAGTCTGTTTCACTCAGGATAATGTGTATTTAATCACATTTTGATGGAATTTTAGGTCAATAAAGTTTTTGAGTACAATTTTAAATAGCACAAGTCTTGATTTTCACAGGTCATGCTAATAATTGTAATAGCAAATATTTTATAAGGTATTTTTGATAGTAGTTTACAAGGGGAAAAAGGGGAGGAAGGAAGGACCTTATTATCCAATTTCCAAGCATATTTAATACTAAGCATTATAGAAAGAGGAGTAAGACAAACTTTTATAAGAATAACTTCCATTTTTTGCTTAGCTATCATTTTTTGGGCAAATAATCTTCACCTTAGAAGGTAGGTAATAATAGCAACATTTCAGGTGCCTACTGACTGCCAGGCACTGTTCTTACTACTTGAATAATATTAACTCACCTAATTTTCACAGTATGAGATAGGTACACTTACTGCCTCACAAGAAAACAGAGATATAAACACAACTTGACAAAAGTCATAGTAAGTGGTAGAGCTGGCATTCAATGTGAACTATCCATACTAGGATCCTTGCTCTTAACCACTACACTCACAGCCTTCTTAATTTTTAGTCAGATATGATAAAACTGAGAGATTTAATAAAACTTACCAAATGTGGTATAGTTGGAGTTAATGCATCAGTTCAAATCCTTACCTGATTGATTCCAAAGTCAAAGCTCAAGTCTACTTGGAAAATGATATATTGATGAATAAGTAGGTTGACAATAGGTGGGCATACAATAACTAGAGAATACCAAAAAGGTATTGAAGAGTGAAACTGGGCTGTCACTTCTTGAAAAGATGATAGGAAAGTGTGGTGGAATAAATGAGACTTAAGGGACAAGTAGGATTTTTTTTTTATGAGAGGTGTGGTTTGGTTGGGTCTGAGGAGGATAAGTATGTATGGTGTGTGCTTGTATGTGTGTGTGTGTGTGTGTGTGTGTGTGTGTGTGTGAGAGAGAGAGAGAGAGAGAGAGAGAGAGAGAGAGAGAGAGAGAGAGAGAGAGAGAGATGGGAGAGGAAGAGAGAGATAGCCCTGGGGAATATAAATATTTAAGGAAAAAGACCCCCCCACTTATGAAGGACCCAGAGAAGAGATGTCTAAAGAGGTAGATGAAAATTGAGAGATGGAATGATTCAAGTAACTAGAAGGGAGTAATCATTAGCTTACACAATCTTGAAAAAAGAGACATAAAATTGTTGTTAAACAATGGTGAGAGAAGTGATGTATTATATTCTTTTGTTTTTAGTTTTTGTTGTTAGTTTTTTAATGGAGAAGTTCAAACATCTAAAGTAGAAAGATAGAAAAGTATTTATTTAGATTCATTGCCCATTTTTTTTATCGGATTGTTTATCTTCCTTTTGTTAAGTTGTATGAGTTCCCTGTAAGTATTGGCGATTAGGCCCTTATCAGAGGTAACATTGGAAAATATGTTCTCCCATGCAGTGGGTTTTCTTGTTGTTATGTTGATGTTTTCTTTTGCTGTGCAGAAGCATTTTATTTTGATGTAGTCCCATTTGTTTATTTTCTTTTTAGTTTCCATTGCCCTCGGAGCTGTATCAGTGAAGATACTGCTTCAGCATATGTGTGAGATTTCACTGCCTGTGGATTCCTATAGTATTTTTATGATTTCCCATCTTATGTTTAAGTCCTTTTCCACTTTGAGTTTATGTTTGTATATGTTGTAAGTTGGTGGTCTCGTTTCTTTTTTTTTTCTTTTTACATGTGTCTGTCCCATATTCCCAACACCATTTTGAAAAGACTGTCTTGACTCCTTTTGTATGTTCATGCCTCCTTTGTCTAATATTGTATGTTCATGCCTCCTATGTCTAATATTAATTGAGCATAGTGGTTTGGGTCGATTTCTTGGTTCTCTGTTCTATTTCATTGGTCTATATGTCTATTCTTGTGCCAGTACCAGGCAGTTTTGAGAACAGTGGCTTTGTAATACAGTTTGATATCTGGTATTGAGATCCCTTTTACTTTGTTCTTCTTTCTCAGGATTGCTGTAGTTATTCGGGATCTTTTTTTGTTCCAGATGAATTTTTGGAGAGTTCCCTCTAGGTTTATAAAATATGCATTGATATTTTAATGGGGAGTGCATTGAATCTATAGATTGCTTTGGTTAGTGTGCACATTTTAATGATGTTGATTCTACCAATCCATGAATATAGCATGTTCTTCCGTTTGTTTATGTCTTCCTCTATCTCTTTTTTCAGTGTTCTGTAGTTTTCTGAGTACAGGTGTTTTACCTCCTTAGTTAAGTTTATACCTAGATATTTTAATTTTTTTGGTGCAATGTAAATGGGATTGTTGTTTTTTTTTAATCTCTCTTTCTGTAAGTTTATTATTAGTGTATTAAAATGCCATAAATTTATTGGTGTTAATTTTGTATCCTGCTACATTGCCTAATTTATTTATTAAGTCTAATAATTTTTGATGGAGTCTTTAGGGTTTTCTATGTGTAGTATCATGTCATCTGTAAATAATGACAGTTTTATGTCTTCTTTTCCAATTTGGATACCTTTTTATTTCTTCTTGTTGTCTAATTGCTATAGCTAGCACTTCCAGTACTACATCAAACAGGAGTGGTGAAAGTGGGCATCCCTGTCTTGTTCCTTTTCTTAGGTGAAATAGTTTTAGATCCAAAAAGAGGACATAAGGAAGGCCAAGAGGCATGAAAGCATGCTCAAAGTCACTAATCATCCTAAAGGTGGAAATCAAAATAATTAGGTACCATTTCACACCTGTCAGAATGGCTATCATCAATAAATCAACAACTGACAAGTGCTGGCGAGGATGCAGAGAAAAAGGAACCTTTGTGCACTACTGGTGGGAATGCAGACTGGTGTAGCCTCTGTGGAGAAGAGTATGGAGTTTTCTCAAAAAACTGAAAGTGGAATTCCTATTTGAGCCAGTGATCCCACTTCTAGGAATATTACACAAAAAACTAGAAACTCCAATCATATATCCACCCCTATGTTCATAGCAGCACAATTTACAATAGCTAAAATCTGGAAACATCCTAAGTGTTCATTAGCAGATGAATGGATTTAAAAAAGTGATACTTCTACACAATCGAATACTATGCTGCTGTAAAAAGAAAGGAACTCCTACCATTTGCAACAGCATGGATGGACCTGGAGAGCATTATAGTAAGTGAAATAAAGCAGTCAGAGAAAGATAAATATCACATGATCTCACTAATCTGTGGAATATAATAAACAACATAAACTTATGAACAATAACAGATCCAGAGATGAAGAAGCATTGATCAGATGCTCAAACCTCAGAGGGAATGTAGGAGAGGATGGGGGTAAGGGGAAGAGATCAACCAAAGGACTTGTATGCATGCATATAAGCATAACCAATTGATATAGACACCAGGGGCATGAGGGCATGAACAGGGAGTATGGGGGGACAATAGGGAGATAAGGACACATATGTAATACCTTAATCAATAAAGAAAAATAAATAAAGTAGAAAGACAGCGTAATGAACCCTACTATTGTCTTCAACATTTGTCAACTCATGGCCAATTTGTCACACACTCCTTGTACCTCCCCCCAATAGTATTTGAAATACTAGTAACCATGTCCTTTTAGTATTTCAGCATGTATCTCTAAAATATAATGATTCTTTTTAAAACAAAACTGCAATACCATTGCCATACCTAAAAAATTAACAATAATCTCTTAACATCATCAAATATCTAATTAGTGTTCAAGTTGCCAATGGTCTCATAAACATCATACTTTTTAAAAGCAGATAGTTTGAATCAGTATTCAGATAAGAGCCACACATTACATAACCTTTTTAAAAAATCAATAGAACATCCCCAATTTATTTTATCTCCCCTTTGCAACTCCTTTATTGAAGAAATGTCTTTCATTAATTCTCCTTTGGGCTAGATTTTGCTAATTGCATTCCTGTGGTATAGTATAACATATTCCTCTAGCTCCTTGTAACTCCTATGCTTCCTAAAAATTAGAAATTATTTCTAAAGGCTTGGTCAGATTTAGGCTTGATTTTTTGTTTATTTGTTTATCAAGCTATTTCATAGCATTTGCTTCCATCAGAAGAGACTGAATATCTCATTTCCTCTTTAGGGGGCTATTTGCAGCCATTGATGTTCAATACCCGGTGTCCCCATGTTTATGCTTTGCCATTTCTTTTGTTCCCTGTCACCTACTCAGCTGAAGCTTCTGAGCAAGGCAGGATCACAGGCCAAGATCTTCCAACTTTGGACTACTAAGCATTTTTTCAGGGATCCATCACCCTAAATTCATGTCTGTCAATTATTTTTTTAAAAAACTATCATTTAACTCAATTAATGAACCTTCAGTAGATAAGTACAATTGTACCAAGATATTAAACTAAGACAAATTTTAAAAGCATACACAATATAGTGTTCTTATTGGACAAATGGGACTTTTATTTTGAGCCTTGTTTGTGGCCCACCATTTCCACTTGTTCCTTCAATACTCATTGTTTATTCTAGGTGAATTTCACTGTATTACTTATTCAGTGCTCTTTGAGAACCAGGATGACTGGAATGTGCAGACCTTTGATTCCATGCAGCTGGTCTCCCTACAGGAAACCTCAAAGAGAATCTCACCTCTGCAGTTGTCTTTTCTCAAGGAGGCACAAGCCTTACTAGACTCTGCCCTGTGTTCAAATAGCTCTCTTCTGAGCTGAGCAGGTTTGCCTCTCTCTTCTCCCCTCTCCTTCTTTCTTTTTTTCTTCCCTCCTTTACTCCTTCTTTCTTCTTCTACTTTTTAGCCAGCATGGTAGTCTCTTCATATCTATTCTTAGACCTCCTGACACTGCTAAAAAATCTATGATGATGCAAAAGTAATCTTGGGTATGGCAAATTGTGAACTTGATTCTCAGTGGCCAAAGCTGTCTTCACCATAGCATACAGATATGTGCAATCACTTAACAAACCCTGATAATGAGTTCCAACTGTATACTAGGAATGTGGGAGATGGACAAGTTACAACTCCATGGAAATGCTGACAAGATTAGATGCAATCAAATCACCATATGACAACTAATCAGCAACTCTGCCAGGGAAAATGGGAAGGGCTTAATCTGGGAAGTGATATTTAAACTAAGTCTTCATATCATAAAGATAGAATAATTTCACCCTAACCGGTTTTACTCAGTGGATAAAACATCACCCTGTGGACTAAAGGGTTTGGGTTCGATTCCAATCAAGGGCACATGTCAGGGTTGCAGGCTCGATCTTCAGGAGGGGGTGTGCAGGAGGCAGCCAATAAATGATTCTCATTATTGATGTTTCTATCTTTCTCTTCCTCATCCTTCCTCTCTGAAATCAATAAAAATATTTTTTAAGAAATATAGCATATTTGTGTAAAAGTAATTAAGGAAAACTTAGTGTAGTGCTGTATTATTTTATTGAGGCACTGAACCCAGTTGTTGGTTAATGAATTTGACTTTTGTGTATGGTAATGACTTACCATATCAACTTTTCCTGCTAAAGAAACTTGCAATATATTGCATCCTTCATATGTATTCAAATATGTGTAAGCACAAAACATCACATTTATCATCATTCCCACCCTGTTAGTAGTAGAGAAAAAAATAACTTTTAGGCATGGGAAGTTTCAGGGTGTTATAGGACATGATCACCTGCCTTTCTCCACTATGGAAGGTTTTTGCCTTTCAAGTGGCAATGGATGAATGACCACCAATTCCCAAGGTATGGACTTCTGAGTTAATACAAGGGTCTACAGGTCCACATGTATGGCAGACACTGTCTCTGGGCTAAGTAAACTGTGATCTCTCATATAGATGTATTTATTACCAGTTTCCTAATGTAGATGAAATGAATATTGTTGCTATCATAGGACAAAGCCATTTAAAAGTATCATTGCCCTGGCCAGGTGGCTTAATTGGTTGAAGCATCATCCCTGTATACCAAAAGATTGTGGGTTTGATTCCTAGTCAAAGCACATACCTAAGTTGTGGTTTTGATCCCCACATGAGCACATGCAGGAGACAACCACTCAATTTCTCTCTCACTCTCTCTCATTTTCTCCTCTTTCTTTTTCTCCCCATTCCTCTCTCTCTCTCTCTCTCTCTCTCTCTCTCTCTCTCTCTCTGTCAAGTCAATAGAAACATATCCTCAGGTGAGGATTTAAAATAAATAAATACATAAATACATAAAAGTATAATTGAAGTTATAGCACTAGTTTTGTCATTATGCATAGTTTTAAATATAATAGATACAAAAATGAAATTGTTATTGTGTACCTATGTTTGGAGGTATGAGTATATGTTTTATGGTTGAAAATTCTTTGAAATTTTTAAAAATTGATCCTCATAAAATAGATGATAGTGATGGTTGAAAAACTGAAGGTACCTAATGCCAATGAATTTTACACTTAAAAATGTTGTTGTTTTTTAACTTACAATGAAATACAAACTCCAAATGAGAGGATTCATATTTAAAGAAACTGGGTGTCATTGGCCTAGGCTTAGATTAATGTGACAAATATTTGACCATTACCAAGCAATGCTCTCCGCCTGTAACTTCAAGTACTGGGAAAAGTAAATCGAAGGCCTTGCATTTCTGGAGCTTATAGTATAGTGGAGGTGGCACTTCATTTGGGGTGAGGTAGGGCTTGCATACACTTTAGAAATGTAGCATTTTTTTCCAGTAAAGGAGAAAGTTAGAGAAGTGAGTCAAGGAGAGGATCTATCTGATTGAGAAAATGTAACTGGAATATTTCTAAGACCGCTACATTGGCTAAAGTGCAGCATCATTTTTTGATGTGTAACTTTTGTATGGTTTTTAATGCTAAACCAGATTTTGATAAGTATTAACTTCTATACAAAACAAAACAAAATAAAATAAAAACCAACAGGTAAGAATAAATAGTTATAAAATGCTAGAAGGTGTTGTAAAGCTTTCTAATGTAAACAAAGGTGTGATAATTAGGAAAAAAAATATTTTTGGAGACCTTTTCACTATCCAGATTATTTCTTCAGAGATTTAGATGTGGTGCAAGTCAAGTAACATGCCCCCAATTTACTGATTATTACTACTAAAGGTGTGATTTGTAGACTATTCCTTAATATTAGTCTAATATTTAGACCTTATTATGTTTCTAAATCTAGATAGAGTCTTAGACTAGTGTATCACTTTCAACATTTTATTATCTCTCAAGTCCTAAGACAGGTACTAAACTTTGTCAAATGAGTTACATGGTTTTTATAATGTGATTTCCATTGAAAAAAATGCAGTATAATTTAAAGCATTAGATATCTAATGTTTTGGTTAAAGAGAGGGGTAAATGACAATAAAGATAAAATACCATGAGTTAAGTTTAGAATAATAAGGGAGGTTCTTATTCATTTGAAAACTGTCACCTCTTCATCCCATAAAGGGAGAAATAGATGGGAAAAATTATAACAAATAGATGGGAAAAATTGACATTTCACTTGTAATATATAAAAGCCTTTAATTTTCTCATACGTATTCTTCTTTCTAGGAAAAGCCATTGACGAAATCCCTACAACGTGGAGAAGACCCCCAATTTGATCAAGTATGTGATATGTCATATATGTTATATTCTGGTTTTCATTTATTTCAAAGTGTACAAAAGGCATGGGCTGGATGAAGAGCTTCTGCAGAGTGTGTAATCTTGGGAGCTAATCCTGCAGCTTGCTTACAGTTGTGGTTTACAGACACAGTCAGTAAATGTCTATTGATTTCAAAGGCAAAGAATGGGAAATGTTGGAATAATATAAATAAGCCCTTAAATGATTGTTTCCTAAATCTATGTATATCAGAATTAAATAAGCTGAGAAAAGATAAAGGAACTTTTATCTAAACTCTTATTGATTCTTTTGAATAAACGATACAGCAGGTCCTCGAATAATATGTATTCATTCAATGTCATTTCCTTATAATGTTGATGAGAGTCCATAGAAACTTAACCCTTGTTTGTATAAATTATGGTAAAATTGGTTTTGTTATATGTCATTTTGTTTAAAGTCACAGAACCTATTGATGACATTAAGGAAGGACTCACTGTGCTGTGATGATCAGATGTCTGCACTAGAGTTTATTCATATTTTCATCCTGTATTGTCTTGAATGCCTACTATTTGCTTGACACAATGCTAGGCCTAGTGAGACAAAATCTAGGAGAAGTGTTAGCCCTTCAAGAATTCACAATCCTATGAGAGAGAAACCACCTAAACCATAATTATCAAGCAGTATAATAATTTAGATGCTAATCAAGGAGGTTATACATGAACAAAACAAGACAAAATAAATACAAAGAAAGTTCTTTGAAAATAGATCAGGACTAAGTAAAAGAACCTCTCACTTTAAATGGTAGGTAAAACCAAATCTGGGAGATTCTGGTTCAGTAAGTTCAGGAAGGCTGTAAGCATGTTAAAGAATGAAAGATAATAGGATATCAGGGAAGTCAGAGATGTGTTTGTAGCATTTCTGAACTTCTGCAGTTAATGATAAAGAGGACAGCGTGTTCTCAAAATCCTCACTCAGTGTCAAGGGCAGAGATAAAATACTGCAGAAAGCACCTCAACCTGATTTAATATTGTGGGGTTTTATTGTCTCATGGAGAACATACAAGGATTACGCTTTCTGTAGGATGTTAAAGCTGCCTTTAATGTGGAATCAAAAGGAAAATTCTCTGGCCCTTACAATCCAGACTCATTTGAAGACTGACCAAAAATGTAAGGACTCACCATAGAAAGAAAACTTCCATTTTGTATTTTATAAGCTGTTCATGCTCACAAGTTTATTCTCATAGCCAGTCTCAGAAGGTTGCATGGCTGCTGGCAAAGCTGGCTTGTTTCCAAAATGCTGTTGAAATGTAGTGGGGGCTCCATTGTCCTGGAGCTATGTTTTCTAATCATGTCGTCCTAGGTTGTTGTTACCTGGCAGATGCTTGGATGGTCAGAGACCCTGGATGAATGTGTAGGGTCCTTATTTTGGAAATATGGCAAATTGTTACTCTCACTATTCTCTTTAAGAATGTAAATATTTATCATCTGTCTTTCGTAATTTTTTACATTATTTTGCATACTTCATTTCTATCCTGTTAGATCGTCATTGTCTTTCCTCAAAAAATATGATGTTTTTTTTTCTCCAGCTACTTTTTCTTTATTCTCTGGGAAAACAATACTTCTAAGTTTTAACATTGCAGATAATAGCTATCTTAAATAATTTGGCTTAAACACAATCTCTCATTTATTATTCAGCATTGTAGTTCTGCATTTCAGCTTTGTGGAAAAGAGATATCCTTTGGGATTCAACAGAGCTCAATTTAAATCCCCACTTTGCCATTTAGTAAGCTGTAATACGTCTTACTCTATTCTGCCCCAGAGCTACTGAATCAGAATCTGCAGCTTAACAAGATCAGTAGGTGACCCAGATACACATTCAAGCTTGAGAAGCACTGATCTATAACACATCTCTACATATTCAGGTGGGAGCCAGTAAAATGGTTACTGATAATTTTTACATGAACAGTGAGAGATGGAGGCAACTTACAAAGTTTATCCCAAGCCACATGGAAACATAACTAAACTTGGTCCACCTGTGGATTCATTGACATAAAGTCAACAAAATCGTCTTTGAAAGTACCCATACACTGTTTTAACAGCAAACTATAAGAATTGTGGTTCTATTGGCAAGGCCATGAATTATCAAGCTCTCTAAGTCTTTTCATATTAAAAGTTTAAATTATATAATTTCCCCTTTTCCAACTACAAGCAGTAGGATTTTAATCTGGATTGACATAGAGGTCTATATATGGGAAAAGAACATGCTGGTGATACCACTTTGCCTGGTATTGATGCCATTGCCATTGCTATAATGGTGGAAATAGTAGTAATTGGAGAAGTCACATTTATTCATTACTTACTTTAGGATAGGCACCATACTGAGTACTTCTTTGGACATCTGGTTCCTATTTAGAAAATACTTTTATCAGTTTCTTCCTTTGAAATTTCACTGGTATGATAGTTCTATACTTTCAGCGCCTCCTCTTGGATGGCCCTGTTTCCTACTCCATTTAACAAGCTCATGATTCACTTTTCACTTGCTAGAAGTAGAATCAAACTTTAAAAATCATATAGTCCTTGATGATTTACCAAGCCCCTTCTCATGCATTATCTCATCTGATATCACTCAGTACTTCCAACAGCCTCCAGAAGGCCTCATTGTCAACCTCATCTCTATATTACACTAAATGACAATGAGTCATCTCTTTGATGACCTGTCAGGACTCTATGATGAAAGCCTGAGGGCACCAAGACTGGAATCCTTATGTTCTGATTATGAAGAATGTGATCTTCATGCTGTAACATGCTTATATTTCTAAGACCTAAGTTGGTGAGAATTCAGAGATGGGATCAAAGTGAAGGATTGGAGATCCTATATAAATTAAGATTAGGTTTGGGTGCAAATGATATATAAAATAACAGTAGCTCAAACATGGTAGGTGTTTTTCTCACATTCAAGCAGTATAAAAAAATCAGTTTAGTATCTATATATTTTTTTGTTTTCCTGTGTATGGCTTACCTGCCCAAGGTCATGTTATAGCCCATTTGTTCTTTGGGAACTCAGCCATTCCATCTGGATTTCAGGCAGAAGGAAGCAGAAAGGAAAAAAGAATTAGAAAAACAATAACAAATAATAACAAAAAAATAATATCTCAACATTGAACACAACACTTATAATTATGTCCAGCTGGCCAGATCTTGATCACATAGGCACATAAGTTATAAGAAATATTGGGGGAATTTTTATACTACCTGTCTCAACTAGATATTAGATAGCTTGTTTTTGTCAAAATGCTCAGTAGAGATTACTGTTTTCAGTTCTATATCTCTGTGGTTCCACTGTGAAACTCTCCTAAATTGGTCAATTTTCAAGTTTAAATTTAAATATATGTGTGTGTGTGTATGTATACATATATCCTATATAATAAAGAGCTAATATGCAAATGGTTGTCATGCCCTCATGCAGTCACTCAACACTGGGGAGAGAGGAATGGGGACCAGCCAGGCACAAATGAGATCATGAGAGAAGAATGGGGACCAGCCAAGCTGCAGCCTTGGAGAGGGACAAGTCACCTGCCCCTCAGTCCTGGGCACCAGAAGCTGTGGCCCAGTCAAAGCTGCCCATCCATGGTCCCCTGTGGCTGTGGCCAGCCGGGTCTTGGGTGCTGGGACTGGCCAGAAAAGGGAATCCTTTGTCCTGGGTGTGAGACAAAAGTGGTTAGGTGTGATTAGGCAGGCAGGCAAGAGGTTAGGAGCCAGCAGTCCCAGATTGAGAGAGAGCCAAATTCTCCAAGGGGTCCTGGATTGGAGAGGGTGCCGGCCATGCTGAGAGACCCCCCCAACCATGCACAAATTTCATGCACTGGGCCTCTAGTATAGATAAATGATAGATAGATAGATAGATAGATAGATAGATAGATAGATAGATAGAGGATTAAAGCTTGTTTCCTTAACTTTTAAATTCCTTTGATATTTAATTAACTATTGGTTTAATATTTCTTAAATCAATCTAATTACAAGCTAACTCTGTAGAGAATAGATGTGGGGGAAAAGCACTATTGTTTCATAAGTGACAAGGTGTGTAAATAGGATTAACTTTTTAAAGCTCAGTATTTGTGGGAAATAAGTCAACCTAGGGACAGCTTTGCACATGGAAAGCTAGAAATTTGTACTTTTAGTTTTATAATTTTACTGTTTACAAATTTCATGAGTATAAACATGACACATTCTTACACAGCAACTACTATGTGGCTACCATGTGCCAAGCATTATGGTCCACTTATAGAAACAAATGTGAAGGAAACAAGGTGCCTGTTCTGGAGAGACAAAGACGCATATAATTGGGTAATTATAACCTGAGACTAGTGAGTCAGTTCATGGTGGAAGAACCAAGCAGAGTAAACTGTGCCCTGCACTAGGGAGCTTAGGAAGGGCTTCCAGTCTCTGCTAGCAAGGAAGTCTTACTGGTAGTAGGAATTAATAATGGTAGAAGGGATTTCCAACAGCATTTTGAAAATGTATACTATCACTAATTTATTTTAAATGCCTAAATTAATGGTCATGGTTTAGAAAGTGAAGTGAATGAAAAATTGTCCTGGTAATAGTTCTTTATTTTGGCAAAATAAAGAATTTATTAAATGTGTCTCTGTTGCATGACAAGTGCCAGATGACAAGAAAAATTCTTTCTACAAGAGGACATAGTTTATCAGATACCTAAAACAATGGGAGTGTTATATTGTAAATCAAAAGACACCTTAATCAATAAACTAAATTTATTTGGAGTTCTTTTCATTTTGCTAGGATTAGTGGGCCCAGAGGAAATTTTGCTTCTCAAATTCTGGGGCCTAATATGGTGGAAGTCTTTCCTATTTAAATGTTTTTTTCAGCTCTTTGTTTTCCAAATTTGGAATGAGACTTCCAGGTCTTCTGAGAAAGAAGGCCTGCATGCTGAGAAGGGGCCATGAGAGCACATCTCAAAGCATGGCCTGATGCCAGCACTGACAACTCTTTCTGGGGCATAGTTTATGGCCTCTCTGGAATAGGGAGTAGTCTTATTTTTCCCTATTATTTAAGCAAGTAAACATTTACAGAAGCCAGAATAGCAGGGTTAAATTTTAAACAGCAGTTTTTACCCAAGATGGAGGTTACTATGCTTTAGGAGCAATAGGATTTGCTGGGTTTTGGTGAGAAGAATAGGGGTTTCAGAAAGGAACATTTTGTGCGAAGTCCTTGAACAGAATAATGACATTAAATTATTTTGGGGCCAGCCGAGACCGGTTTGGTTCAGTGAATAGAGTGTCTGCTTGCGGACTGAAAGGTCCCAGGTTGGATTCTGGTCGGGGGCATGTACCTTGCTTGTGGGCACATCTCCACTGTGGGGCATGCAGGAGGCAGCTGATCGATGTCTCTCTTTCATCAATGTTTCTGACTTTCTATCTCCCTCCCTTCCTCTCTGTAAAAAATCAATAAAATATATTTTAAAAAATTATTTTGGGGCCTGAACAGCATGGCTCAGTGATTGTGCATCGATTTATGAACCAGGAACTCATAGTTGGATTCTCAGTCAGTGCATGCCCAGAAAGAGGAACAGAGGAGGTAGCCGATCAATGATTCTCACTCATCATTAATGTTTCTAACTCTCTCTCCTTCTCCCTTCCTCTCTGAAATCAATAAAAAATGTATATTTTTAAGTTATTTAGGGATTGATGAATGGATCAATTTAATTGGGCAGAAGTATATATTATTAAAGGATAACTTTCAGAAAGAGGCAAAGTCATGATTCTCATTGAAATATAAAATGAACATGTGCCAAAGATTTTATCTAACTCATTATTAAAGAGAGACATTAAAACCAGTTTAGAAGAGAGCATTAAAAAAGACACTTTAATAAATCAGGAATGTGGAAATGAGTGTACAATCAGAGTCAAATCTGGCTTCTTCCATGCTGGGAGTGGGAAGTCAGTTGAACTTACCGGACAGATATTTTTCTGTCTATAGGCAGACATTACTTTGCATTCTCATCAATTATCCACCATACACAGTTTTAAAATAGCTAAAAGTTGCAAAGCCACCTTAGACTCAGAATCAGGTAATCCCTGGAGAGATGTGTGCTAAACAATGTACACTTTTCTACTGAAACACAAAATTTATCTGCCATGTGGGAGAGATAGGGTAAGAAGGGACCAGTTTGTGAGACACCTTAATGCCAGTGGGTGAAGCCTAATCCCATGCATGCCAGTAACAAAGTAATCATAGTGTGGACTTGATGTTACTCTGGGGAAGCAATATTCAGGAACAGAGAGATCCTTGATGTTTGGAGGCATTTGAGAAGTTTGGTCATTGCTAAAGACTTGAAGCAGAAAGGCCAAAACTAAAATAGACACAGTAGGAAAAAAGAAAGAATAATTACAAACAAAATTATATATGAAGAATCAATACTTGTTGAGAGAAGGAGAAATAAAAAGGAGCTGATTTTCATCCTTGATTTGGAGCCATTTCCATTCACTTCAATGAACTTGAGGGGCTGAAGCCTCCTAGGATCAGTATACTGTGCTAGGGTCATAAAACAGTCCTGTCCTTGAGGAATTTTCAAGCACAGGAGGAAAATAGACCTCTAAACAAATAATAGAGCTTTGCAAATGAAATAGCAGAGGTACATGTCAATTTCTCACAGACTCAGGGGAGAGTCTTTAATGAAGCTGGGAAGGTGGACAGGTATGTCACAGAAAGTAACCAAAGGGCAGTGATGTTTTAAAATATCTGTTATTCAGATGAACAAGAGAAGTTGGTTCATGCTAGACATGAAGAGTTAAGTGGACAAAGATGTTGACAGTGAGAAGAAGGCCGGAAAGTGCCTGGGGTAAAGCTAGAAAGGTAGACAAGAACCCATCGCTCCAAGGTCCACAGGAGCCACACTGAAGATTCTGGACTATTTTCTTTGGATAAGGAGCTCTTCAAGCAGAGTAAGGCTGTGCTTGGGAGAGGTTATGAATCAATTTTATATATTCTGGGTTTTTAGTGAGAGTAGAATATCTCAGGAGAAATAATGGACTCATTCATTTATATGGTTATTGAGCTAACACTGAAAGATCAGTAAGAAAGTAGAACAATAGGTGAAGAATTTCACAGGGAAACATAGTTAGAAAGTGGGACTCATAAAAGAATGCCCAGAGAAATGGTGGCCAAAAAAGTGAGAGAACCCTAAGAAGACAAAGCCTTCAGGACAGGGATGGCCGGGGAAGACAGTCTGTGTAGGGACATGCATGAAAGAACCAGAGTTCAGCAGGCAGGAGCTCATTGAAGTTGGCTTTGAGAAAGCCTTTTGTTATAGTGGCTATTCATTGACTTGTGGAATGCATTTTCATAGTTCAAAGATTAATGTTAAATATTTTAAGAGACTGACTTTTACACTAAATTTAGCAGCTGACTGGGATTGGCAACACTTACATTAAAAATGGTCCTGGCATCAGTTTCCTGTTTCTGATCTGTGGAAAGCATCCTATGAAAGGGCATGGAGAGCTTCCCAAGGTAACTCCAAGTGACTTTCTTCTGTTATCAAAGCTTATAGACCTCCTTTTAAAATATAAAAGACAATGCATTTTATTTTGGATTCTCCAATGAAACAACAGCTAACGTATAATGAGTGTAGACTGGGGTAGATGGTGACCAAATGCAGCTCCATCATCAAATGATAACACCCTCACCAGAGGAAGAATGTAACCTTCACCTGATGGAGGATGGAATTATGATGCATTAGGTCAGTGGTTCTCAACCTGTGAGTCGAGACCCCTTTGGGGGTCAAACAACACTTTCACAGGGGTCGCCTAAGACCATTAGAAAACACAGATATGATTCATAACAGTTGCAAAATTACAGTTATGAAGTAGCAACAAAAATAATTTTATGGTTGGGGGTCACCATAACATGAGGAACTATATTAAAGGGTCGCGGCATTAGAAAGATTGAGAACCACTGCATTAGATGAAAATTCTAGCTGTTGAATAAAGTAAGAAATGAATCTTTATTTTATGTACCTTCCAGTTGCATATGCTTTCTTGCTGACTTTTTTTTTTGGGGGGGGGAGGGTGCTGTTCTCATATCTAATCCTATCTAATAAAAGAGTAATATGCAAATTGACCATATCTCTGCTATACCCACAAGCCATGCCCACCAGCCATGCCCACCAACCAATCAGAGTGAGTATTCAAATTAACCCAATCAAGATGGCTATGGCCACAGAGAGAGCAGGAAGGAGGCTTGGGTTGCCCCTGAGATGGAGGAAGCCAAGCTTTCCGCAAACCCTGGTCAGTCCAGGCCTCCACTTAAGACAACAAAGTTTCCGTGGCTATGCTAGCAAAAGGCTTGGCTCTGCTCCAGGCTACCAAGTTTCAATTGTAGAAGATAAATGAATCCTAAGTATCAGGGCCTCTGCTTAGGTTGCTGGGGGTGTGTGGCCAGCCTGCAAACTACCACAGGCCCCTGGCCCCAAGGGAACACCCACCCTGATCCAGGACACCCTTCAGGGAAAACCAACTGGCCCCCACCCATGCAGCAGGCCTCTATCCTATCTAATAACAGTAATATGCAGATTGACCATCACTCCAACACACAAGATGACTGCCCCCATGTGGACACAAGATGGCCAGCAGGGGAGGGCAGTTGGCAGGGACCAGGTCTGTAAGGGAGGGCAGTTGGGGGTGATAAAGCCTGCAGGGGAGAGCAGTTAGGGGTGACAAGGCCAACAGAAGAGGGAAGTAGGGGATGACCAGGCCAGCAGGGAAGGGCAGTTGAGGGAGACCCACGCCTGAAGGGTAGGGCAGTTAGGGGTGACCAAGCCCACCAGGGAGGGCAGTTAGGGGCAAACAGGATGGCAGGGGAACAGTTAGGCATCAATCAGGCTGGCAGGGGAGTGGTTAGGGGGTGATCATACTAGCAGGCAGAATCAGTTAGGGGCATTCAGGAGGGCAGGCAGGTGAGCAGTTGGGAGCCAGCAATCCTGGATTGTGAGAGGGATGTCTGACTGCCCATTTAGTCTGACATCCCTCAAGGGGTCCCAGATTAGAGAGGGAGCAGGCTGGGCTGATAGATACCTCCTTCCTCATGCACAAATTTCATGCACTGGGCCTCTAGTGATGACATAAATATGCAATAAGTTAAATGACACACACAATTGTATGATACAGGATGTTTTCCTATTTGAAGTATTATCACTCTGACATTGTTTCTTAAAACAGTCTCATACAGTAAGTGGAAGTGATTTGCTCTCCACATAATAAAATATGATTGCTCCCTAAAGGAGCTTGTGCTTGAGCAGCCAGAAGTAGGACTCAGATCCTTATTTTCACAGATGAATCTTCACATTGGTATTGCATAATTAACATATGAGAGATAGAAAGTATAGGGGGTGACTAAGACTGGCAGGCTTCTAGCATCCTCAGGAGGAAGGAAGTTTTTCAAAGAAAACCTGATGAATATTGCAATTTTCTCAGAACACTTCAAGGGAAATGATTGCAAAAAAGCCATTGCCTGGCCACTGGGTATGTCCTATCTCTTCTTGGAGGTGTCAGCAGTGTGGTAGGAACAGAAAAAAGGTTCAGGGATTAAGAAGTAAGATAAGAAGAGGAAGCATCAACATGCATATCTGATTTAGAAATTGACTTGAAGGAAGAATAACTCTTGGTTGCAGAAGGGTGAGCAGAGTCGAATAAGGGCTTCATGTATTTTACAGAAACCTCTTACACTGAGTGAAATATAGGTGCTTAATGCTGTGCCTTTCTGCCAATGAGCGTGTCAATTCTTCTCTTACACTTTGGCTCAAACATATTTTTCAGGATGGTTGAGATCCCTGAGAGTCTGATGTATAGATGAGTTAGACCTACAATAATTGGTTTTATTTAACTGATTGATTCTAGTTTCAAAGTAGTTACTGTATCAGTGTCTTTTCCCATTTGCTTTGGAATAACTGGTTGTTGGCAGCAAACTTGAGGACCCCAATGTTTTCTACCCTTTCTCCTATGGAGCTAATGTAAGACATTGCTTAGCTACCTCTATAAGAAGCATTTCAAAGTCACTATGTTTATATCCGCTGGAGCCAGAAAAGTGTGGGAACATGAACTACAAAGTTCTAATGGAGACCCTAAGAGTTTCTGCTTGGATAAAATATAGATTGGTGTTTTTTATTTTTTTTATTTTTTAAATATATTTTATTGAGTTTTTACAGAAAGGAAGAAAGAGAGAGAGAGAGAAAGTCAGAAACATTGATGAGAGAGAGACATCGATCAGCCGTCTCTTGCACGCCCCACAGTGGAGATGTGCCCACAAGCAAGGTACATGCCCCCAACCGGAATCGAACCTGGGACCTTTCAGTCCGCTGGCCGACGCTCTATCCACTGAGCCAAACTGGTCTCGGCAAGATGTTTTTTTATTTTTTATATACTATAACTAAAAGCAACAATTATCTGCTTTGATAAATATTTTCATCAATTTCTGTCATCCCTTCTGTAATTAAGTTAGCCTATGATCTCATCATAGTAAAAATGTTTTATTATCTGTGCTTCATATTAAACTAAAAGGGGCCCATCAGTCCAAGCCAGTGTGGGTATCTGGGGCCAATTGGGATGTTGAGGGCCTATTGGGGGCAGGGACAGCTGAGGGTGGAGTTAATTGGGGCCTGGATCAGGCTGGTTGGCTGCCTCTGCACATCATAGCCACTGATCATTCTGGTAATTCTGGCTTTTATATATATTTGGAAATGGCAGAAGGGAAAAAAGAAACAGACATTTTTTTAAGGTCTGCTATGTGCCCTCTCATTATAGTATCACATTTAGTCTTCATAAAAACCCAGTGAAGTAAGTATTCTGGAGTGCTGTTTTACAGCTGAAACAGAGCTTCAATAAATGGCAATTTGCCCACATTCATACAACCAATACAGGGCAAAGATGAAACTTGAACTCAAGACAAGCTGATCTTCTCAGTACAGTCATCCAGTTAGGAAAATATGGCTTGTGAGGGAACACTCACACATATGTTTTTTTGAGAACATTAAGTTGCAGCTATTTGCAATTCAGTGTAACATATTACTTACTGATTGATTTGTATAAATTTGAGATAATTCCAAATAATTTACTCAAACATTGTAACTTCTATTGGTATTTTTTTCCAAGTGTTTTGTGGCACCTTAGTTTCTTAATATGTTAAATGTACCTTCTATAAACAGGAAACACATGGTAAAATAAATCCATACATTTATAATACAGCTACTGACCTTTAACACATAAATAGCCAGATATTTCTCCAGCAAATGAGTTTATTTGAGAAGAATTAAAGAATTACAGTTTCGGCTGAAATTGGTTTGGCTCGGTGGCTAGAGCATCTGTGTGTTGACTGAAAGGTCCCAAGTTCGATTCAGGTCAAGGGCTTGTATCTTGGTTGCAGGCACATCCCTAGTGGGGGCTGTGCAGGAGGCAGCTGATGGATGTTTCTCTCTCATCGATGTTTCTAACTATCTTTCTCTCTTCCTCTCTATAAAAAAATCAATAAAGTATATTTTTTAAAAAAGAATTGCAGTTTCGGACATGCAGTTTAATGGTGAACCACAAACAAGTCCAGAGAAACGAAAGAGAGGAATGTTTTTCTTAATGGACTTGAGAGGGACTGTTGTAAACTAAGAATTCATTGGAGGAATCTGAAAGTGAGAAGTGTAGGGGCTTCCCATTGGCTCAGTATGGCAGTTTCTTGTTGGCTGAGATGCTAACCTGGTAAGAAGGAATCTTTTCTTTCTCCTGCAGAAGTAGTGATGTGGTTTCACTTTCTGTCAAGATGCTCCTGTTGGTGACACAGAGTTCTCTGTTCTAACCACGTGACTTTTTTTTTTTTTAAATCCTCACCTGAGGATATGTTTGTTTGTTTTTTCAAATTGATCTTAGAAAGAGAGGAAGGAAGAGAGAGAGAAAAAAAGAAAGAGAGAGACATCTTATCAGTTGCCTCCCATACATGCCCTGACTGGGGATCAAACCTACAATCTAGGTATATGCCCTGATGGGAAACTGAACCCACAACCGTTCAGTATACCAGACAAGGCTCCCATCAACTGAATTACCTAGCCAGGGCCCAACTCCTTTTTAATTTCTGTTTCTGTTCATTAATTTTCACAGAGCTAAAATAACTTTTTAGCATCTTGAGTAATAATAATTTTTCTGGAAAGGAAAGAGATGAAATTCTAGTATTACATAATCAGTTCTAATGCTACAATTCAGTGAAAATCTATTTAAAATGTATAAATAAAAAATATAAGCAATTAAGAGTAAAAGCAAGTTAACTGGCATTGGATTCATATTAGTGTTTTCAATGTTTCTTACATTGTTCTTCAGTAAAACAGTATGTCTTTAAAATGGACCAAGATGTTAAAAATAAAAAATGAAGATCTTAATTTTCAAAACAATGTATTTAATGTATAGATTTTTATAATTTTAAGTTTTTGTTATACATTATACATATACCCCTTTGGTGTCTGTCATGATTTGTTGAATGCTATAATCTAGTAATAGCATATGTGATTGAGTAAATATTGGATTATTTTAATATATTCTTATTTTGTAGTATTACCTAGAGAGTACGTGAACCCTCAGTGCTTGACCACTTGAACAAATTGGAGATATTAAACCATCAATGGAGCTACTTTAAAACTTTTCATTACATTTACAATGCAGGACAAATCAGCCTTATTATTGTAAAATATAGAATGACTTCACTGAGTAATTAATAAAATATTTTGGGTGAAGTTTCCTTATTTGCATTCAGCAAGTATAATAAATGCTTATGAAAAATTTATGTATTAGCTACAGCATAAAGAACAGTCTTTTTTAGCCTGTTTATATATAAAATGCCAAAATAAACATTAAAGAAACATTTGCAAAGTACATTTTTCATTCCCCCCCTACCCTCCCAAAAAAGAAAACACCAGTATGAAATAATTCTGTGATTCTGTACACTTCATCTCCTCAAACTGCACAGCACCAGGCTCATCTATGGTGGAAGAATATGATCATTTAAATGCAACAGAACATCTTTGTGAATGGGCCTGCCCCCTTTCAACAGCAGCACAGAACTAGAATTCATCTCACCATGGGCTCTTCTTCCTGTAAGTGAAGGAGTTTGAATAACCAAGAAGGCAGCTAGAGCTTCCTCCCTTCCTGAGAGTTGAGGGCCAGGTCTTTGCAAATTCTACCCTTCCTTCCTGAAAGTCTGAACTTAAAAGGGTAGTAACAGAGAAATGAAAAAGCATACACAGTCACCCCATGCTAATTCTTCATCTCTTCTGAGATGGTCTCAGTGTATTTGCCAAAGAAAATGTGCCCAGTAGATATAATACCAAAAATTGCTTTAGTATAAATTTTTACCTTTCGTTTTAAATTTTATTAATTTTTTTTGGGGGGGGTAACTTTGGTTAATAAAATTATATAGGTTTCAAGCATACAATTCTGTAATACATCATCTGTATATTGCATTGTGTGTTCACTGCTTAAAGTCAAGTCTCTTTCTATCACCATATATTTGATCCCCTTTATCCTTTTCTAACTCTCCCAACCCTCCTTTCCCTCTGGCAACCACCATATTGTTGTCTGTGTCTGTGAGTTTTTTTTGTTTGTCTTAATTGTTCATTTGTTGCTTTCAGTTTTATATCCCACATATGAAATACTGCCTTTTGTGACAACATGGATGGATCTTGAGGATATCATGCTAAGCAAAATAAGTCAGATGAAAAAAGTCAAGAGGACTTTTTAATAAGTAGACAAAATCATTATAGCTGAGATCGGAAGGACTACTGATGTTCTCAGTGGAGAATGTGGGTTAGACCTAAGTACAGTAGCAGAATTTTGTGTGCCATACCCATGGAAGTTTAAGAGTCAAATGTAAGTTCATCTCACCTTTATGAGTCTATAGTGAATAATGAAACTTGTAATTATCCCACACAAGTATTTTAAATAAACTTTTTATTTTAAAATTATTTTGGATTTACAGAAAAGTCTCAAAGATAATACAGACAATGGTTATATAATTCTTACTCGGTTTCCCCTATTAACATCTTAGCATGGTAGATTTGTCACAACCAAGAAATCAACATAAGTTATTATTACCTAGACTCCATGCTTTATTTGTATTTCCTGTTTTTCCCTAATATCTCTTTTCTAGTCCAAGGTACCATGTTACCTTTAATCATCATGATTCCTTAAGTCTCATTCAGACTTACACAAGTATTTTTAAACTGGAGGCCCAGTGCACAAAATTTATGCATGGAAGGGGGTTTTCCCTCAGCCTGGCCTGTGCCCGCCCTCTTGCAGTCCAGGAGCCTCAGGGGATGTCCAACTGCTAGCTTAGGCCCACTCCCCAAGCCTAAGCTAGCATTTGGACATCCATAGGGCTGCTGTGGAGCCAGGCTTCTGGCTCAGCGGTGCCGGGGGTGAGGAGGAGTCTCAGTCTGGCCTGCCCTCTTGCAGCCCAGGAACCCTCCAGGGATGTCTGACAGCTTAGGCCTGAGGAGCGGGCCTAAGCTGGTGGTCGGACATCGGTAGGGCTGCCATGATCTGGGTTTCCCCTGTAGTAGGAGCACACTAGCCACAAGAGGGAAGCTCATGCATTGAGCTTCTGCCTCCTGGTGGTCAATGTGTGTGTCGTTCTGCCACTTGGTCAATTCGTGCACATTGAAAGAGAATTAATTAGAGGAAATATTTTAATATTTCAAAAACTGCTGGAATATCTTGGCTGGCCAAAGCTCTTTCCTCTCCAAGCCCAGCTTTTCTCATCTGCTGAATGGGGACATTATTATATGTGAGACCCAGAGTAGTGTGAGAAAGTAATCAGGTTTGATAAAACAACCAGTTTAGTTCTTGGGCCTGGACATGGTAAATGGTCAGTAAATGTTGGGTGCCTTCAATTTTGAGTTTTTAAAAATTATAAATTCTTACCCTGGCTGCTTTGGCTCAGTAGATAGAGCACCAACACACTAACCAAAGGGTCAGGGGCTCAATTTTGGGTCAAGGGCATGTACCCAAGTTGCAGATTCCCAATCCAATAAGGGTGCAGAGGGGAGACAACCAATTGATGTGACACACTGATGTTTCTCTCTCTCTCTCTCTCCTGACTCCCTCACTTCCACTCTCTCTGGAAATCATTGGGAAAAAAAATATATCCTCAGGTGAGGATTTTGTTTAAATTGTAAATTCTTAAATTTTAAATGTGAATACTTTTCAATGTAAATTCCTGAAGGACCATTGATGTCTCAGGACATAAGGGTCCAATTGCTATATCACCTGATAAAATTGGGTCAAATCCACTTTACAGAATGTAGGTTTTTGTCTCCAGTGGTGTGAAAAACTTACTCCTGGGACTTACAGAAAACAGAATTCTTTCCATTTTAGAGCCCAGAGGGTACTACTCAGGTGGGGTCTTTATAGAAAACTAGAGGCCTGGTGCATGAAATTTGTGCACAGGGGTGTGTGTCCCTCAGCCCAGCCTGCAGCATTTCCCATCTGGGACCCCTTGAGGAATGTCCGACTGCCCTTTTAGGCCTGATTTCAGGATCAGGGCTAAACAGACAGTTGGACATCCCTCTCACAATCCAGGACTGCAGGCTCCCAAATGCTCACCTGCCTGATGCCTGCCTGATTACCCCTAACCACTTCTGCCTGCTAGCCTGATCACCCACTAACCACTCTCCTGCCAGCCTGATTGATGCCTAACTGCTACCCTGCTTGCACAATTGCCCCTAACTGTCCTCTCCTGCCAGCCTGGTCACCCCTAAATGCCCTCCCCTGCAGGCTTGGTTCCCCCCAACTGCTCTCCCCTGCAGGCCTGATTGTCCCCAACTGCCCTCCCTGTTGGCCATCTTGTGTCCACATAGGGGTGGTCATCTTTGACCACAAGGGGTGGCCAGCTTGTGTGTTGGAGTGATGGTCAATTTGCATATGACCTCTTTATTATATAAGACTAGAGGCCCAGTGCACTGGGATGGGGGTGGGGAGGTGTCCCTCAGCCCAGCCTGCACCCTCTCTAGTCTGGGACACCTCAGGGGATGTCTGACTGCCAGTTTAGGACCTATCCCTACACCAGCAGTTGGATATTCCTCTCACAATCCAGATTTCTGACTCCCAACTACTCACCTGCCTGTCTGACTGACTGCCCCCAACTGCTTCTGCCTGCCAGCCTGATCACCCCCTAACCACTCCCCTGCTAGCCTTATTGATGCCTAACTGTTTCCCTGCCAGTCTATTGCCCCCAACTGCCCTCCCCAACAAGAATGGGCACTCCAGCTGCCCTTCCCTGCAGGCCTGATCACCTCCAACTACCCTCCACTGCTGGCCCGGTAACCCCCAACTGCCCTCCCCTGCTAGCCCAATCACACCTTACTGCCCTCTCCTGATGGCCTATTTGCTCCTAACTGCCTTCCCCTGTTGGCCTGATCACACACAACCACTCTCCCCTTCCAACCGACCGTTTGTGGTGGCCATCTTTGACCACATGGGGGTGGCCATCTTGTGTGAAGGTGTGACAGTCAATTTGACTATTAGTTCTTTATTATATAGGATGCTTAAACCCTGGTCCCTTGGTCACTCCCAGCATCAGGACCATAAGGAAGCATTATCTCCACCTCTGCTGGCCTAACCAAGTTTTAGCCTGCTACTCCCTCCCACCCACATCCAGTTCTCCCACCCCTCCAGATTCATCAAGCCCTAGGCCTTCTCAACACCCTCTATATTTGCCCTGTGACACCCCCCTTCCATCATGTCTGCAGTGCAGCTCATGCACTCAGTCCTCCCTGTACCCCTCCATGCCCCCACGCCTTTTCCTCCCTCCCCTCTGACCCCATTAGGGTTGTCAAATAAAACACTGTACACCCAGTTGGATTTGAATTTCAGAAAAATATAATTAATGGGTTTTAAAAGAACTGTGGCCTGTGCAATATATAGGACGTACTTCCACAAAAATTAAAAAAAAAAAAACCACCTTATTAGTTATTTATCTGAAATTCAAGATTAACTGGCCCTCTTGTATTTTTATTTGCTAAATTAGCACCCTACCCCATTCCCAGCACCCTCTCTCACCTCGCACCCCTCCATGGCCCCAACTCGCCTATTTCCATTCAATGTCCATCTCAAACTGGTGCCCTAGCCAGCATGCCTCTTCATGAGCCCCTCACCCTCAAAGCTCCTCCAAGTCTGGTGCATAGTCCTTGCACCCCCTTCTTTGGAACACCCCTCAACTCTCCAAGCATCCCTCTCCATTCTGTCCCTGAGACTCACGCATCCTGGCCCATGCCTTGTGCAACTTTTCCATGCACAACTCCAGGCCCAGAACTCTCCATGAACAGCATCCTTACATCCCCTGCTGAACCCCCAAACCCCACTCCCCAATGCACCAAGCACTCTGCCCATGTGGAATGCTCCCAGGTGCACCTGGGCAAGGCCTGCGAGTAGTCCACACAGCAGTCTCGCACCGCGCCACATACCTGGTTGCAGAAGCAGACGGGGGTGCACATGCTGCGCAGGTCGGGTCATGGCCAGGGCAGCAGTGGCCCAGCACAGAGCAGCCCTGCCCCAGCTAGAGTAAGTCAGCTGGTTCTCTCGCCCAGAACACTACAGCCACTGCAGCTAGGGCAAGTGCAACATGCGGCCCTCTCACCCAAGACACTGCAGCCACTGCAGCCAAGGAGATCTGCTTCATGAGGGGCCATCGCTGAGCTCAGACTGGGGGACAGACACTGAGGAGGACCAATCCTAGTATCCCGCCCTATATTGGGGCAGAAGCTCCCCTTCTGACCCCTCCCCTACTTGTTATAAAACTGATATTCACCTCTATTCCTTCCACCCAAACTTTGCACAGCTAATGGAGGTGAAATATCAAGATAATGGTAAGAATCATTGCAATAACTTTGCAAGGTTCCCCCAGGATCCAGGGAAATTGAGGTGACTGGAGGACTCCATCAGGGAGGCTGCTCATGCTGCCTATTCTCAGCAGCGGCTCTCCCACCCCACCCCCACCCCCCACCCCTGGCACCAGAGGACTCCAGCAGGGCTGAGAAGATTGGGTGCTGCCATCTTGTGGCTATGAGCACTGCCATCTTTGTGATGGACTGATGGTTAATTTGCACATTACCCTTTTATTAAATAGGATTATTAAAACATAACAGTAGAGGAACCAAGATGGCGGCATAGGTAGACACCTACACCATTGCTTCACACAACAATTTCAAAACTACAACTAAAAGACAGAATGGACATCATCCAGAACCACAGGAAAGCTGGCCAGGTGGAAATTCTACAACTGGAAGGAAAGAGGGGGACTCACAAAGACCCAGAGGAGCTGCAAAAAGCTGAGGTACAGAGACGCACACGTGGAGAGAGCGGGTTCCAGAGTACCTGGCTGGCTTTCTCTTGCGGGAGACTCCCAACAGCATTCACCCCCTTATCTTACAACACTAAACCCCAGGTCCAGCCAAAACTCATATGGAGGGAGTTTGGACTGTGAAAAGGAAGAAGTGCACGGAAATTGGGGGAGTCGCAGGAGGGCAGAAGTCAGATGGAACACACAGCACTGCGCACAGAAGACCGACTGTTAATTGTGCCCTGGCTTTCACAAGAGGGCAAGAGACAAAGCACCCCAACTGTATCACTACTAACTCCACTAAACCCCAGATTCGGGTGAAGTCCTGGGGATGCAGATTCATATGGTCCCGGAGCACAGGGCGCTGGAAAGGCAGGAGTCTAGAGGCAGACATTACCCAGTCATGTGAGACTCAGGGGCTGTGGAGGGCAGGGCCAACTGGAAGGCAAGGCGGTCCTTTAAGCCCTGAGCCTCCACCCATCCCAAGCTCAACAGAGAGGCTTATGCAGTTTTGCAAGTCTGGTATTATAAGGCTGAATCCAACACAGAAGTTCTCCCAGCATAGTTAAAATGCCAGAACAAGGGAAGAGTTCACAAACAAAAGAAATGGAGGAAAACAAATGACTGGATATAAAGTTCAAAACCACGCTTATAAGGTTTTTCAAGAATATCCTAGAAAAGTTGGATAAAGTTAGCGAGACCCAAGAGGAGATGAAAAGGAATCAACTAGAGATGAAAAAGAACCAACTAGAGATGGAAAAGGACCAATAGAAATTAAACATACACTGACTGGAATAAAAAATATTATACAGACACCTAACAGCAGACTAGAGGAAGGCAAAAATCAGGTCAAAAATTTGAAATATTAAGAATCAGAAAACACTCAACTGGAAAAGTAAGAAGAGAAAAGAATCCAAAAATGTGAAGATAATGTAAGGAACCTCTGGGACAGCTTCAAGCGTACCAACATCAGAATTGTGGGGGTGCTGAAAGAGGAGAGAGAGCAAGATACTGAAAACCTATTTGAAGAAATAATGACTGAAAACTTCCCACATCTGGTAAAAGAAATAGACTTACAAGTCCAGGAAGCACACAGAACCGCATATAAAAGGAATCCAAAGAGGACTACACCAAGACACATCATAATTAAAATACCAAGAGCAAAAGATAAAGAGAGACTATTAAAAGCAGCAAGAGAAAAACAGTTCATTACCTACAAGGGAGCTGATTGTCAGCTGATTTCTCAACAGAAACGATGCAGGCCAGATGGGAATGGCAAGAAATATTCAACGTGATGAATAGCAAGAACCTACAACCAAAAATATTCTATCCAGCAAAGCTATCATTCAGAATTGAAGGGCAGATAAAAAGCTTGACAGATAATAAAAAGCTAAAGGAGTTCATCAACTCCAATCCAGTATTATATGAAATGCTGAAAGGTACTCTTTTAGAAGAGGAAGAAGAAAAAGGTAAAAGATAAAAAATTATGAACATCAAATACATGTCTATCAACAAGGGAATCTAAAAATTAAGTGAATTAAAATTTGATCAACAGAATAAACTGGTGAATATAATAGAATCAGGAGCACAGAAAGGGAGTGGACTGATAATTCTCAGGAGGAAAGGGGTGAGGGGTGTACAGGGAGAGACTGGACAAAAGTCATACACCTATAGATGAGGTCAACGGGAGGGAGGTAAGGGTAGAGAGAGGGTGGGAGCCGGGTGGAGGGGAGGTATGTGGGGGAAAAAAGAGAAACAAATGTAGTAATCTGAATAATAAAAATTTAATTTTAAAAAAACATAACAGTAAATGCTTTCAGATTTTATTCCTTATGCAACAATTAAGACTGAATTAACCCATGGTTAGAGATTCTATTCGGATCCCCTTTTCCTTGTGGGAGGCATTCCTTCATTTCCCAACTCAAAACATTTTAGATGATAGTAACTTTCTTGTTCTGGGGTATTTTTAAATATAACTGGTAAATTACTCCCTCCACACATCATAATTTGTTTCCTCTGAAAATGTACTGCTGTTCTACCCACAGGAACAACAGGAAAATATGCAGCTATGAAGGAAAGGATGCTCTTTTCTTAATAATTAGATTTTTTAAAATTTAAAGGCAAAGCTAAGGTTGACTCAGTTCATAAGGCAGGCTGAATGCAATAACTTATTTATTTTTAAATCATATTAACCCATAACCAACGACTATGGACAATTTTGTGTAGGTACATATAACCATAATTTATAAGAAATAGAACATGAAATAAGGCTGTTAAAATAGAGAATTTATGAGATACATTCATAATTTTTCTCAATCTTAGAGATTATTTTAAATGTGACAGTGGAAAGTCCTATTGACAGGAAACACGTCAGCTCCCATCATGCTGGCTTCCTGCTTTATAAATGGAAGTTAAACCTAGCCTGTTTAGCTCCAGAAGTATTTTAAGTTAACTAAGGTTGTCCATTTCTTCTCCCACCTCCACTGCCATGCTCACTGCATGCCTGGAACTGTTGCAGTGATCTAATTTTATTAAGCATGTATATGTGTGTATATTCTCCTAACTGCTTTTATTAACATACCCATTTGGTCCAGCATATACATTACTACTAGATTGACCTCCACAAACACCATTTTTATGGATTCACTTCCCCATTGAAAAAATATGTAGAGACCTTCCATTTTCTAAAGAAGAAAGTTGAATTTTTTTTAAACTGGTATTAAATACTCTCAATAATTTTGTTCCAACTTAAAATTTTCAACATTTTTTCCCTCCACCCAGGTATACCAAAGTTGCTTCACCAGACAGATATATATTCTTTCAGTTCATCAAAAAGTTCATTAAATTTATTGTCGTAATTATTACCAACAAATATTTTGCAACTTCATTACCAGTAGCTTTCTTGCCTTGTGTCTGCTTAGTTTCTTTCTTGACTTTCATCTCAAATTTCTACCCTTTCCAAAAGAGGCCCAGGTAAATCCTACCTTCATTTCTCTTTAACTCCCAACTGCCCTCTCCCTCTAGTGATGTGTTCTTTTGAGAACTCCTGGTCTAAATATGCACTATTGATATGCTGATGTGTTTTCTCCTGATCCTGTTTTTTGTATGTGTATACTGATATAGTGTCTATATCAAATTTGGATCCACCAATTAAATTATTTTTATTCTTTCACTTAATATATCATGAACATTTTTATATCAATAAATACTTTTGGAATGTAATTTGTCATAGTTTCTTAGATAATCCACATCAAATTCCACCTTGTATTAAGGCATTTACATACAGTTGGACATATAGCTTCTCTGTTTTGTTTTCTTTTAAGATATTTTTATTGATTCCAGAGAAGCAAGAGAGGGAGAGAGAAATAGAAACATCAACAATGAGAAAGAATCATTGATTGGCCACCTCCTGCATGCCCCCTACTGGGGATTGAGCCCTTAACCCAGCATGTGCCCTTCATTGGAATTGAACCTGGGACCCTCCAGTCTGTAGGATGACACTCTATGCACTGAGCCAAATCAGCTAGGGCCTTTTTTTTTTTCTTTAATAAGTAATGCTACCTGAACATTCTTACTCATCTCACATTATATACTTGAGATAAAGTCCTACAAGTGGGCTTATTGAGGATAGTTTTTACTAGGTTCTTTTTATTATTATTTCTTTATTGACTAAGGTATTACATATGTATCTTTATTCTCCCATTACCTCCTCAACCCCCGCCCGTCCCCTCCCCCCCTACACACACACACTCATTCCCTCACCCCCCTGGTGTCTGTGTCCATTGGTTAGGCTTATATGCATGCAAATAAGTCCTTTGGTTGATCTCTCCCCCTTATCCCCACCCTCCCCTACCTTCCCTGAGGTTTGATGTTCTGATCGATGTCTCTCTGTCTCTGGATCTGTTTTTGTTCATCAGTTTATATTGTTCATTATATTACATAAATGAGTGCTTGGCTTATTTCACTTAATATAATGCTTTACTAGGTTCTTGATAATTATTTCCAAATTATTTTTCAGATACATTTTGCCAATTTTTTTCTTCAGTCAGCAATATATGAACATATTCATTTTATCTACTGCCTCATCAGGACTAGACTTTATAATTTGCTTATAGTGTCTGTTAATTAGGTCTTTAAAACCTATTATAGTTTTACATATACTTGTTATAAGACCTTTATCAGATGTGTTTTGAAAATATTTTCTCCCCATCTATGACCTGACTTTTTCATCACTTTCTTTACAATATCTTTCTAAAATAGAAGTTTTTAATTTTGATGACTTCCAGTATATCAGAGTCCATGGACTTAGCTTTTGGTATCACACCAAAGAAATCCTTGCCCAACCAAAAGTCATAAAGATTTTCTCCTATGTTTTCTTTCAGAAGATTTAGAGTTTTAAGTTTTATACTTGGGTCTATAATCCACTTTAAGTTAATTTTTGCATATAATATGAGATATAGATAGAAGTTCATTTTTGTGATAATAAAAGAGCAGGACTCTTAATTGATGGTGTGTTGTTTAAAGAAGAGAAGTTTGCCTTTAATGTAATATGGGTAAATTATTGCTACTGATTTGTATCTGGAGTCTAATTGGGGCATATACCAGATTACTGGATGAATGATTATTGGCAGAAAACCACACATTTTATTACCACTTGGATTATTTTTAGGGGAAATAGGTTTGCTTATTTCACCTAAACTATTAATGTAATTGCATTAATGAATATATTTATTTATAGAACAGTATTTTTGAGGACCTAAGAAGGACATGGCACTATCCTTATTAGAGGAAGGACTGTGATAAATAAGAAAACTTCGTTGTGACTGTGTCTTGGAGTTATTTGTGAAATAAAAAGTTTCTCAGTAATTGACAGTGCCACCAAAGCCTTTAATCCAGCAATTTTCAAAGAGTGTGTTACAAGAATTTTTAAAACATACAATACCTGACTATTTGGTCAGGGGCACTGACCTCTTTTCCCTTAAATTGTCAAATAAAAAATAACAACAGCCACCACAACAATAGCCATGGATGTGAATGAATCAAATTATACCTATTTTTTGTCAAAAAATATATATTGCTGGTATACCGGAGTATTTTAGTTAATTTATGTATGCCCTAAGATGGAAAAACTTGGAAATCGCTGCTTTAATCACCTGCTTTTCTCTATAGGTCATCAGCTCAATGAGCTCTCTTTCTGAGTACTGCCTGCCTTCAATTCTGCGCACATTGTTTGACTGGTATAAAAGGCAAAATGACATTGAGGATGAATCACATGAATACAGACCAAGAACAAGCAATAAATCAAAAAGGTACATTTCTTTTGCATAAGGATTTTGAGAATTTTCCTTCTTTTTATTTATTTTTCTTTTCTTTTTCCTACCTTGCTCCCTCACTTCCTCCTTTTCTTCTATCCTTCATTTTATTTAAAAAATGTAAATCAAAATGGGAGTTAAGAGGCGTCTAGGTATTCCTGCCTCTTCGCACAGATACCTAGCAGGTGCAGGAACTCCTTATTTGGACTGACAGCTGTCATAGGTTGAAAATTCATTCAGGGCCTTATTTCAACATTGTTGGGGCAAGGTGTAAGGTGTTATCCTCATACCTCTTCTGTGCCCTCTTACCTCCAGTCTACACCTGAAAGCAGAAGGGCTGCTGTCTGCCCTTCATGACACTGCCTGGATGTTTTAGTCCTTTTTAGTAACCTTGAATGCCCAGTATACTGTGAAAAGATGCTGGGTTGGATGTTAGCCATAGTCTTGGAGCTGCCACTAATTAGCCATGTGACTTTGGGCAACTAACCACTTTTATGTACCTCAGCCTCTTCATGAGCAAAATGAAGAAGTCAGATTATATAGCATCTCTAACTTCTGTTCCAGCAAAGAATTTTGTTTATTTGTTATGTGCATTTGGAAAGTAGAACTTGCTGCAGCATGAGCACTTTGGCAGTCACAAAACTTGAAATTCTCATACTGTCCAATGAATATATATTTCTCCAAATTTTAGGTAAATAAATGTAATTTCATATGTTTTAAATAAACATTCTTTAATACATTTATCATTTTTTATTTTTTGTTGATTAAAGTATTACTTAAGTCTCCTTTTCCCCCACATTGACCTCTCCCTTGACACTCCTACCACTCCCCACCCCAGCACATGCCCTCACTCCCCTGTTGTCTATGTCCATTGGTTAGGCTTATATGCATACATATAAGTCCTTTGGTTGATCTCTTACCTCACCCACCCCCACCCACTCATGCCTTCCCTCTGAGGTTTCAGGTCTATTCAATGCTTCTCTGTCTCTGGGGATCTGTTTTTGTTCATTAGTTTATATTGTTCATTATATTCCACAAATGAGTGAGATCATGTTATTTTAATCTTTCTATGACTGGCTTATTTCACTTAGCATAATGATCTTTATATCTATCCATGCTGTTGTCAATGGCAAGATTTCCTTCTTTTTTGCAGCAGCATAGTATTCCATTGCATAGATGTATGACAGGTTTTTAATCCACTTATCTGCTGATGGACACTTAGGCTGTTTCCAAATCTTACTATTGTAAATTGTGCTGCTATGAACATAGGGGTGCATATATCCTTTCTGATTGGTGTTTCTAGTTTCTTAGGATATATTCCTAGGAGTGGGGTTACTAAATCAAATGGGAGTTCCATTTTTAATTTTAAGGAAACTTCATCTGTTTTCCACAGTGACTGTACCAGTCTGCATTCCCACCAGCAGTTCACAAGGATTCCTTTTTCTCTACATTCTCACCAGCACTTGTCATTTGTTGATTTGTTGATGATAACCATTCTGACAGGTGTGAGATGGTACCGCATTATCATTTTGATTTGCATCTCTTGGATGATCAGTGACTTTGAGCACATTTTTATATAATACATTTATCTTTTTTTAAAAAAGATTATTTTAAAAGAAACTAGATTTCTCCACATGAAATGGTTATGCATATTTTTATGTATTTAAAGACAGTGAACTGAACTCACTCAGAAAATCAGATATTAAGTACTATTTATAAGTAATTTATCCCTTTCATTTTTCTTGACATTCTAATATTTTTTAAAATATAGACATCTCTTTTAATATGAGACTGTTAATTTACCAAATTACAAGTCATCCAAACTTATAATTTTATTTTATAATGCATGTGACTTTATGCAATATTTAATCATTTATTTATCATTTTGTTTGAGTAAGAAAAAATTTTAATAAAGAGGGAATTTTTATTGAGATATAATTCACAAACAGTAAAATTTACCCTTTCAAAGTATATAATTCTATGTTTTTGGTACATCCATGAGGTCATGCAACCATCAACACCAAAACATTTTCTCTTCCTCATAAAGGAACTCCATACCAATTAGCAACCTGTCTTCATAAATACTTTTTAATATATCAAATTTCATAGGTAGAAATTCAATTCCTGTGTCTGAAAATTGAGACTGTGGTTATTAAATTAATGGAGTCATTTTATTATATTTCCCACATTATCTGTTAGATTATGAACAGACATTATTAAAACTTTCCTGGGGATAGGAAGTTGGATGATTTTGTTGAGTTGACTTAAGTGAGTTTTAGTTTTGTTCCTTGGTTTTGTCAGAATTTAGTTACTAAAACTAGATTTTTCATTAGTTGATTGCTTTTGGATTGAAAATAATAGATTTTTAAATCATGTTACTGATTATTTTCAGGAGATCAAAGTAATTTCTGGGGTCAAATACAGAATCAGAACACCAAAATTCAATTCAGTATATGCATTTGAAAGTTTAAACAAGAGAGAGTGTGTGTGTGTTTGTGAGAAAGCCGACAGAATCAGGGTCCCCAAAGCATAATGTAGCCAATAATATGAGTTTCTCTTAAAAGAAAGGAAGAAAGAAAGAAAGAAAGAAAGAAAGAAAGAAAGAAAGAAAGAAAGAAAGAAAGGAAGGAAGGAAGGAAGGAAGGAAGGAAGGAAGGAAGGAAGGAAGAAAGAAAGAAAGAAAGAAAGAAAGAAAGAAAGAAAGAAAGAAAGAAAGGAAGGAAGGAAGGAAGGGAGGGAGGAAGGAAGGAAGGAAGGAAGGAAGGAAGGAAGGAAGGAAGGAAGGAAAAGAAAAGAAAAGAGCTTTCAGGAGAAGCATGAACAACTGAAAACGGTCAAATGTAACAAGTGTGTTATTAGTATAATAGTATAATTTTGTTTTTTATCATTTTTTATTTTTTATTGATTAAGGTATTACATGTATCGATATCAACATTTTGACTGCCAAATAAATTTGTCAGATGCCTCTGGCTCTTAGAAATTAGACCTCAAACAAGCAATAAAGTTGAATTCATTATTGGAAAAGTATATGTCTTACTTTATTTTTTTTTACATTTTTTATTTTTTTAATTAATTAATTTATTTATTTATTATTTTTCCCCTTATTGCCCTCCCCACCCCCCATACATGCCCTCATCCTTTTCCCCCACCCTCGCCTTCTCCCATTGCCCTGTATCCACTGGCTATCCCCCCACACACATGCATCCAAGTCCTTCGATTGATCTCCTTTAGGCCCCTCCTCCCCAACTTCCCCTGCCTTCCCACTGTAGCACAACAGTTTGTTCATTGCTTCTTTGCCTCTGTCTCTGTTCCCCACCCCCATCCCCACCTCCTGATTCTTGTCTTTAAAAACATCTTTCCCCTGTAGGCTAGAAATAAACCCACCAGAGCAAAAGAAAAAAAAAATGATTGAGTCCCAATTTCAATGTCCGATAGCTTTGAGACCCACTTTCAATGTCAGACAATTCCTTATGTGTACATGTCATCAATGGTATCTGGATACGGGACAAATGGTGGCGATGCCGGTCCAACCCTCTCTGGTTTGGTCCTGGGCATCCTGTAGCGATGCTCAGCTGCTAACTGCTCACATGGCAAGGCATCGTCATCGTCTTCCATCTGTGGACTGTTTCTCCTCTTGCGTTCATGTTTGGCGCAGACCTGTCAGTTCCTCTCTATTGCAGGAGTCCACTTGGTCTTGGAGTTGTTTTCTGAAGGTATATAAACATATTCTCGACCAAGAGTTAATAAAAGAATCTTTTCTATAAAATTGACTTGGGGTCCTTTTTATTTTTGCCTACCCGCTTTTCCTTTGGCTTATTTTGACACCATGTATGTTTTTCATGGGACTCTTGCTATTAGCATTATAAATGGAAATTAATTTTCTAAAGTGAAAATTTTCTTAATGTAATTTACTTACCGGATATTTTTCCTTACATGCTATTATCCTACCCCCCTCCTTTTTTTTTTTTTTGATTAAAGGTGAATTTGGTAAAAATTTTTAATGCAACCTTGGTAACTTTAAATTTTAACTTTTTGTACACAAATATGCCTGTTTTCTGTTCATCACATATTAAGTAATTTACCATGATATAAGCTATCAATAGAAATTTTAATTAACACTTTAGAAACAGCTTTTTATCCAGTACACCTAAATTTTCTTGGGTGTTTGCCTATTTCAGTTCGCCAATTTAAATTAATCTGAGAGTTTGTTAACTCTATTACATCAAATTTAATACTCTACCAACAATCTTAGATTACTCTGTATATATTAGTAGAAAGGTTTATTTGCTTTGAGTTGGCACTGAGCATTCCTAGTGGATGAATTTAGCAATAGGGCAGCTGCTAGTGGCATGTTTCTTTCTGTTACCTGGGTCCCAATCTGTGCTGAGCATGGGAAGCGAGGTAGCCATGGGGGCAGGAGACCACCCTCAGAAGGGATGAAGGCTCAGACCCCTGCAGGGTTGGTGGGGGGTGAGGGTCTGTGCTCTACTTCTGTTGATCCCCATGTTCTTTCCTGATGGCCCCTCTGCGACTGTTCCTGTCTTAGGTTGTTCCTTCCCTGATGAATCTTACCCATCTCTGGCTAAGCAGTCATCCTCAGGGGCCAAGCAGGGTGTTGTGAGGTTCAGTTCTGTCTCCATGGTAACCTATACCCCCGTGGCCTCCACGCCCAGCACCTGCCTTGGGGATTCCCTTGCCTGCTGGTGGGGGCCCCGGTACTGTTCACTTATCTCGAAGAATTCAGGTTCCTTCTCCAGGGAGGACCCAGCTTACACCATTTGGCAAGAGACAGATCCATTATACCAGCTACCTCAAGGCTTCAACCTCAGCATGAACAGAGAACTCAGGCTACAGCCAAGGACCATTGGGTTGTGAGAAGAGGGTCCCTCTTGGCAAAAGAGGAAAGAGAGGCCAGTATAGAATGCTCAAGTGCCTTCCCAGTGCCTCAATTCCTTCTGAAAGGAATTAAATCCTTTCATGTCCTCTTTTTAAATTGCTGCTAAACAATCAAAGAATTAGTTTGTACGTTTGTTTGGGGTAGTTGTACAATATGCTGTTGTGAAATATCAAAAATTAAATTATATTGTAGGATAATATCATGTAAGGATATTCTTTGCTCTAGGCCATGGCAATTCAATTTCAAACGGACTGACAATTTCTTTTTATAACTTTATATAAACTATTTCAGGGAGGCATAAACACAGATTACTTACCTTAGCTCAAGAGGCCAAATATATTAAGTTTTAATTACGATTCTTATGACGTTTAAAGGAATCTTCTCTTTATTTCCTTCCAAAATTATTTTCATGTTACAAGGTTTTATTTAAAAATCTTTGTCTCATGAAGTAATTTCTCTTAAGGTTATGGAGACCACTGTATGGATTCCCTCTTCTGCCACACCTTCCCCATTGTCTATGCCCAATGATTATGCTCATATGCATTTACAAGGTCCCTCTGTTGATCTCTCCCCCTTATTCCCACCAACACCCACCTTCCCCGAGGTTTGATGCCTTGATCTATGTTTTTCATCCTCTAGATATGATCGTGATTATCAGTCTATGTCATTCATTATATTCCACAGATGAATGAGATTATGTTATATTTGTCTTTCTCTGCCTGGCTTATTTCACTAAGCATAATGCTCTCCATCTCCATCCATGTTGTTGCAAATAGTATGAGCTCCTTCTTTCTTACCGCAGCATAGTATTCCATTTTGTAGATGTACCACAGTTTTTTAATCCAATCATCTGTTGATGGGCACTTAGGCTGTTTCCACAACTTAGCTATGGTGAATTGTGCTGCTATGAACATTGGGGTGCATATATCCTTTCTGATTGGAGTTTCTAGTTTCTTGGGATATATTCCTAGTAGTGGGATCACTGGGTCAAATGGAAGTTCCATTTTCAGTTTTTTGAGGAAACTCCATACTGTTCTCCACAGTGGCTGCACTAGTCTGCATTCCCACCAGCAATGCACGAGGGTTCCTTTTTCTCTGCATCCTCGCCAACACTTGTCATTTGTTGTTTTGTTGATGATAGCCATTCTGACAGATGTGAGATGGTACTGCATTGTTGTTTTCATTTGCATCTCTGATGATTAGTGACTTTGAGCAGGTTTTCATATATCTCTTGGCCTTCCTTCTGTCTTCTTTGGAGAAGTGCCTATTTAGATCAGTTGCCCATTTTTTTGATTGGGTTGTTTATCTTCTTTTTGTAAAATTGTATGAGTTCACTGTAAATGTTGGAGATTAAACACTTATTATTGATATCATTGGCAAATATGTTCTCCCATGCAATGGGCTTTCTTGTTGTTTTGTTGATGGTTTCCTTTGCTGTGCAAAAGCTTTTTATTTTGAAGTAGTCCCATTTGTTTATTTTTTCTTTAGTTTCCATTGCCCAAGGAGCTGTGTCGGTGAAGAAATTCCTTCTGCATGTGTCAGAGATTTTGCTGCCTGTGGATTCCTCTAGTATTTTTATAGTTTCTCGTCTTATGTTTAAGTCCTTTATCCATTTTGAGTTTATTTTTGTGTGTGGTGTAAGTTGGTGGTCTAGTTTCATTTTTTTTTGCATGTTTCTGTCCAATTTTCCCAATGCCATTTGTTGAAGAGACTATCTTGACTCCATTGTATGTTCATGCCTCCTTTGTCAAATATTAATTGTGCATAATGATTTGGGTTGATTTCTGGGTTCTCTATCCTATTCCATTGATCTATGTGTCTGTTCTTGTGCCAGTACCAGGCAGTTTTAAGAATAGTGGCTTTGTAATACAGCTTGAAATCTGGCATTGAGATCCCACCTACTTTGTTCTTCTTTCTAAGGATTGCTGCAGCTATTCTGGGTCTTATTTTATTCCAGATGAATTTTTGGAAAGTTCGTTCTAGGTCTGTGAGTATGCCTTTGTTATTTTCATAGGGATTGCATTGAATTTATAAATTGCTTTGGGTAGAAAGGACATTTTGATGATATTGATTCTTCCCAATCCATGAACATAGTATGTTCTTCCATCTGTTTATGTCTTCCTCTATCTCTTTTTTTAGAGTTGTGTAGTTTTCTGCATATAGGTCTTTTACCTCCTTAGTTAAGTTTATTCCTAGGTATCTTAATTATTTTGGTGCTGTGGTAAATGGGATTGCTGTTTAGTCTCTCTTTCTGTAAGTTCATTATTGGTATATAGAAATGCCAAAGATTTCTTGTTGTTAATTTTTATCCTGCTACATTGTTGAATTCATTTATCAAGTCTAATAATTTTTTTATGAAGTCTTTAGGGTTTTCTACGTACAGTATCATGTCATCTGAAAATAAGGACAGTTTTACTTCTTCTTTTCCTATTTGGATGCCTTTTATTTCTTTTTCTTGTCTGATAGCATTCGCTAATACTTCCAGCACTATGTTAAAAGAAGTGGTGAGTGTTGGCATCCCTGTTTTGTTCCTGTTTTTAGGGGGAATGGTTTTAGGTTTTGCCCATTGAGTATGAAGTTGGCTGTGGGTTTGTCATATATGGCTTTTATTATGTTGAGGTATGATCCTTCTATTCCTACCTTGCTGAGAGTTTTTTTTAAGAAAGGGTGTTGGATGTTGTCAAATGCTTTTTCTGCATCAATTGATATGACTATGTGATTTTTATCTCTCAATTTCTTTATGTAATGTATCACGTTTATTGATTTGCAAATATTCTACCATCCTTGCATCCCTGGGATAAATTCTACTTGATCATGGTGTATGATCTTTCTGACGTATTGCTGGATTCGATTTGCTAGTATTTTGTTGAGGATTTTGGCATCTATGTTCATGAGGGATATTGGTCTGTAATTCTCTTTCATTGTGTTATCTTTATTGGGTTTTGGTATTAGGGTGATGCTGGCTTCATAGAAGAAGTTTGGAAGTGTTTCTTCTTGAATTTTCTGGAATAGTCTGAGAAGAATGGGTTTTACTTCTTCTATAAATGTTTGGTAAAATTCCCCTGTGAAGCTGTCTGGCCCTGGGCTTTTGTTTGCTGGAAGCTTTTTGATGACTGCTTCAATTTCTTCCTTAGTTATCAATGTATTGAGATTTTTTTAATCTTCCTGTGTGAGTTTTGGAAGGTTGTGTTTTTCTAAGAATCTGTCCATTTCCTCCAGGTTGTGAAATTTGTTAGAATAGAGTTGTTCATAATATTTTTAAACAATCCTTTGTATTTCTTTGGGGTCTGTAGTTATTTCCCCTCTCTCATTTCTGATTTTGTTTATTTGGGTACTCTCTCTTTGCTTCTCAGTGAGCCTGGCTAGAGGTTCATCAATCTTGCTTATTCTTTTGAAAAACCAACTCTTTGTTTTGTTAATTTTTTATATCATTTTTTTTTTGGTCTCTATGCCATTCATTTCTGCTCTGATCTTTATTATTTCCTTCCTTCTGCTGACAGTGGGCTTTTCTTGTTGCTCTCTTTCTAATTCTTTGAGTTGTTGAGTTAGTGATTCATTACCATTTTTTCTTGTTTTTTGAGGTAGGCCTGTGGAGCTATAAACTTCCCTCTCAGCACTGTTTTCATTGTATCCCATAGCATTTGCATTGTTTTGTTTTAATTGTCCTTAGTCTCCAGAAAATTTTAAATTTCTTCTTTTATCTGATTTATAACCCAATCATTTTTTAGTAGCATGCTATTCAACTTCCAAGTGTTTGAATTTTTTGCAATGTTTTTATTGTAGTTTATTTCTAATCTTATGCCATTGTGGTCTGAGAAAATGCTTGATATGATTTCAATCTGTTTTGAATTTGGGGAGACTTTGCTTATGACCCAATATGTGGTCTATTTTTGAGAATGTCCTGTGTGCACTTGAGAAGAATGTGTATTCTGTAGCTTTGGGGTGAAATATTCTGAAGATGTCAATTAGGTCCATCTGATCTAGTGAGTTATTTAGAATTGCTGTTTCTTTGCTGATGTTTTGTCTAGAGAATCTGTCCAGAGATGTCAGTGGTGTATTAAAATCCCCTACTATGATTGTATTGCTGTCGATCTCTCCCTTGATATGCTCCAGTTCTTTTTATATTTAGGGGCTCCTCTGTTAGGTGTGTATATGTTTACCAGAGTTATATCTTCTTGATGAATTGCTCCTTTTAGTATCATATAGTGGCCTTCCTTATTTCTTATTATAGCCTTTCCTTGGAGGTCTTTTTTATCAGATATAAGTATTGCTACCCCAGCTTTTTTCTCATTTCTATTTGCCTGAAAAATGTTTTTCCATCCCTTCACTCTCAGTCATGTGAATCCTTTTCTCTGAGGTGGATCTCTTGTAGACAGCAAATGTATGGGTCCTGTTTTCTTAACTATTCAGCTACCCTATGTCTTTTGATTGGTGCATTTAACCCATTTACATTTAATGATATAATTGACAAGTTCATGTTTGTTGTCATATTTTTCTTTAGTGTTTGTATTTTTTTCTTGTCTTTCCCTTTCTTCTTTTTACAGCAATCCATTTGGCATTTCTTGCATTATTGGCTTGGTAGTGATAAACTTTCTTAGCCCTTTCTTATCTGCAAAGCTCCTGATTCCACCAACAATTTTGAATGATAGCCTTGCTGGATATAGTATTCTTGGGTTCATACCCTTGTTTTCCAGCACTTTATATATTTCATTCCATTCCCTTCTGGCCTGGCATGTTTCTGTTGAGAAATCAGTTGCTATTCTAATAGGAGATCCCTTATAGGTAACTTTCTGTCTGTCTCTGGCTGCCTTTAAGATTCTTGCTTTGTCATTATTGTTCGCCAATTTAATTATGATGTGTCTTGGTGTTGGTTTTGGGGGGTTCAACTTGTTTGGGACTCTTTGTAGTTCTTGGACTTTCATATTTTTTTCCTTGCCAATATCAGGGAAATTTTCTATCATTATTTCTTCAAATTGGTTTTCTATTCCTTGATTTTCTTCCACTCCTTCTGGTATCCCAATTAAGCGTATGTTGTTTTGTTTTGTGTTGTCCCAAAGCTCCCTTAGGCTCTCTTCTTGTTTTTTAAGTCTTTTTTCAAGTTGTTGCTGTGTTAGTGTGTTTTTTTCTACCTTGTCTTTTGTCTTTTAATTCGCTGATGCGATCCTCAGCCTCTTCTAGTCTACTGTTTAGACTTTCCATTGTGTTCCTTATTGCAGCTATGTCATTTTTCATTTCCTCTTGGTTTCATTTCATGTTGGTGACATTCTCATTCAGCTCCTTATAGTTCTCATTGAGTTGTGTGATATTGTCTTCAATCCATTTAAACATCCTTAAAACCATTACTCTGAACTCTTTCTCTGAAAGGCTGCTCACTTCAGTTTCATCTAACTCCCTTTCTGGTGATTCCTCTTTTTCTTTCCTTTGGGGATTGATTTTATGTCTTCCCACGTTTTCTTGTAATGTTTTAATTGTAGATCTGATTTTTTTACTACCCAAATGCTGCTGAAAACCTGCCTTGGGTGGCAACCTCTAAGGCGCACCGCAAACACCAGTGACCAAGAAGCTCCAGAAAGGAGTGTAGCCACAGACAGGGCGACTAGAACACACAAACACAGGGTCTAGGGTGCCACAGACCCGGCTACCCTGATGCGCAAACCCAGGGACTAGGGTGTTAGCAAGCTGGCTCGAAGGCCCACTGTGGATGTGCTTGGAAATGCGCATTGACTCGGGATTTCTGCTGGCAGGGATTAGCCCCTGGCGTGCAAACACTAGGGAGTCCAGAAGCTGGTGCAAAGGCTGTGTGCATGGTGGCTGGCGAGATCGCAAGTCTGGACCCCTGTGTGGCCATTGGCGCGCTGATGTCGCTGGGGAGGGGGAGGTTGAACTCACTGCTTTGGAGGCGGAGGTCCCAGGGTCCATGGAAATGCAGGGTCCGCAGGAATGTAGGGTCCATGAGTCTGCGGGACTCTGGCTGGTGTGGCTGTTGGGTCACAGGGCAACTCCAATGCCTGTCTAGGTGGCAGTGTTGGTGAGTTCCCAAAGAAAGGCCATTTTTCTCTTTAAGATGGCGTGGGCTCCGCGCCCGAGTTCCACAGTCCGGGGAGGGAAAGCCGTGATGCAGTTTCTCCTTGTCCAAGAGAGCCTGGACTGCCAGCCTCTACTGCTCCTGTGAGATTCAACTGTCCCTCACTCAATCACACACCCACCACACACACCCATACATGCTCCTTTTGTCCCCTCACTCACTTCCTCTCCCTCACCTCCATCCTGCCAGCTGCCATCATCCCATGTCTTACTTTAATTGAAAGCATCATGTGCTTAGTAAATAAGACAGACTTAAGGACTTAAAAATATATTTTTCTATCAAGAACTGCTACTTTCTCAAGGTCTTCTGGCCCCTTCTGAAGACCCTGTTGAGCCATCCAACACATTTTCTTTCTACTGCGGCTGGCCATTATAGGGAGTTCTTCCATTTGGTCATTAAGCTTCTTGTTTTCATATTCCATGATACAATCTCTAGGTTAGATGTGTGAATGCCCTCTTTTTAAATGTATTTCCACATTTTTTTCTTCTTTCCCAATTGGCAGTAGCACTTTCTTGGTCTGGTGGGTCTTGAAGGGCTTAAGATAGATGGTTCTGTTCAGTTCACTGCTCCTCCTTCTGGAAGTACTATTCATAAATGATCCTGAATGAAGGAGTTCTGACCCTGTCACTACGTTTCTCCTTGAAAGTCAAAGCTGCAAATTCCTTTGTTAACCCATCCTGTCATCCACCAGCCTTAATTTGACTTGTTGATGGGTACAGAGCTCCTCCAGAAGTTATTTTTTATAGCTTAAATATTATCTTCCTTTCTGCTCATTACCTCTGAACTAAAGATAAAAAAGAAATCATATTTAAAGTATTCTTGACTTGTTTTGAAAATATTTGCCTGACAAGTCTAAATCTTGCCATTCTTTCTCATTGCCTTATTTTCTACTAGAGGCCATGTGCATGCATTCTTGCACATTGAACCGAAATTAATTCAAATGTGGCCCATATGGGACTGGGAAATATGAGCTGGACATGTCCTAGAGCCAACCTCCTGCAGTCCCTCCCTGGATGGCCACACCTGAGGTGGTGTCAGAGCTCAAAGGGTGTCTGCAGAGTGAGCAGGGTCTTTCCAGCAGGTGGGGTTCCTCAACCTGGCATGCAGGGATCAGGCTGAAACCAGCAATCCAACATCCCTCAAGGAAGGGCACTCTGCAAAGTAGCTGTTGTTTGACAGTTCCTGTGTTGAGCATCTGCCCCCTGGTGGTCAGTGTGCATCATACCTACTGGCCAGTTGGCAGTTGGCCATTTGCTTAGCTTTTTATACACTGACTGGCCATATTATTATGATCTCTGAATGTATAATAATCTGGCCACTCAATATGTATATATTAGAGACCCAGTACATGAATTAGTGCATGGGTGGGGTCTGGCTAGCCTGGCCAGGGAGAGGGGACATGGGCAGTTGGCCTGCCTGCCGCTGATCCAACTCCTGGTTGAGGGAACAATTTGCATATTAGCTTTTTATTATATAGGATATACACTGAGTGTCCAGATTATTATGCATAGATACAAATATTGAGCAATTGTGTGTTGGAGAGATTAAACTGCTTTATCTTATTTAGTACTCAAGTAAAACTTTATAAAATTGCTATTATTATTTCCATTTATAGATAGGGACATTACTGGTAAGTATAAGAGGCATAATTTTAACCCAGGACTGTTTCATACCAAGGCCAATGCTCTTAGCCACTATTCTTGCTTCTCTGCTGGGGAACTCAGCAATCATTTTATTTTTCTTTCTTTATTCAATCAAAATTAGTCCTCAGTCAATATGTTAAGTAAGCATAAGATGTAGGGTGGAGGGAAGGGTCATGGATTTACATTTCCATCCTTCTGGCAGTGCTAACTTTGTTCCCCAACTTTTCAATGAATTCAAATGATCCACTTTGCTTTTTTTTAACTCTTCTTCCATGTGGTTTTCAGTCTCTCTCTTCCAATACTCTGTCATTTCTTCTTTCTTTCTTTCATAAATATCAAGGTACAAAGTTCAAGAGGAATGGGACAAGGCACAAAAAACACACAAAAGCAATTCTTATCCTTCTTCACCGCTATAGTTCTGTTCCAATAGGTAACCATGTTATGTCCTTACATTATTTAGTTCCTTTCACAAGATACTTTCACTGTACACTTCTAGTATTGTAACCTTGTCTTAGGTTTGATTCTACTTTACAGATGATAGAATTCCTGGGTTGAAACATACCTTAGAAAAGCTGACAAGATGGGGTTGTAGATTTACAAATAGCTATTCAAGTTGGCATGGTTGAAAATGTAAAATTTGTGGTCAAATATTCTGATACAGTGTTTGTCCACTGTACCACATGAGTATTAGGGTTACCTGCAACAAATACTGTATTTACCATTGCAATCATGTGATACCAAAAAAATAGCTTGCAGTCCATTGGGATGAGTTCTCAGGTTCTAATGAACTATATCACTCACAGTATCTTCAATGACAATTAATGTGACTTTTTTAAATTTTGCAGTGATGAACAGCAGAGAGATTATTTAATGGAAAGACGGGACCTCGCCATTGATTTTATTTTTTCTTTAGTATTAATAGAAGTTTTAAAACAGGTCAGTAGTTTAATGTTACTTTTATATATGATTTATTTATATGAAAACTACTTAAGTTTCTTAATTATTTTTGAATTTCAAGTACTGGGTCATATGAATTTTATTGATTGATTGCTAAAGTCTATATATAATTATTGGAAGTGCTCTATTTGATTTGATCTTTAATATTCCCTTCAAATTAAGAGCCATCTCTTTTTTTTTCCAGATTCCACTTCATCCTGTGTTAGACAGTTTAATACATGACGTTATTAATTTGGCTTTCAAGCACTTTAAATACAAAGAAGGGTAAAGTAATTTCTCACTTTAGAATTTTGACAAGGTTGGGTGCTAAAGCTAAATCAAGTTTTAGATGACCAGGGACCCCTAATGTGTCTAATTGTATCTTATTTAGGTACAGTGGTCCTAACACTGGTAATATGCACATTGTGGCAGACCTATATGCAGAAGTCATTGGAGTGCTGGCACAACCTAAGTAAGTAAACGTTACTTAGAACCCTTTATCATAAAAACGGGGTGTTTCTGTCGACTCATTCCACCCCTCCACTTTACTCTCAGGACGGAGATATGAGTGAGCTTACAGGAAGCTAGGGTTTTTTTGCTGTGTGTGGCACCTATGAAACTGACTAAAAGCTTCCCCAAGGCAAATACAAGTCTTTTTCCGATTTGTTTGCTCTGTTATTTTTTTTCACTTGACAGTTGGGTCAGATCCTACCAAGAGTTCATGAGTTTCATATGACTGCATCAAATAAAGAAATGGTCTAATCAAATTATTTTTATCTTTACCCAAATATTCCGAAGAAGTTAATCAGTTTTAAAAGTTTAGTTGCACTAGCTTTAGCAGAACATATTCTAAAATGTTTTGTTTCCTATATTCCACAAGTGGGTGATTACGATGTAGTCTATGAGTGGGAAAATTCCATTCTAGAATGTCCCTTTACTATAGAGCTTACTTCATTCAGCTGAGCCAAAAATGTCATGAAAACAAGTCAGAGGAAAATTGTCATTGCTATATTTATCTGGCCCTATAAAACTACTTAGTAGGCTACAAAAAAGTGGTGTTAGATTATCAGCAATAATATACTTCTTCGAAAAGTGATGTTATACCCTATTTTCTGATCTTCATCTTATTCCACCCTCAGGCAATTGGGCAAGATCCTGAATGTCTAGTTAGGCAAAATAAGCTAAGGACCTAAATCCTTGTGAAATTCAACCTTCTGAAAGAGATTTTTATCTTTAACTTAGTATCATGGAAATACCCAATTTATTATTTTTTTAATTGAAGTACTTATTCAGCAATCCCTACCTAGCCAAAACATAGACAAGAACTCGGGATTAGACCCAAAAAACTCCCTGGCATGACTTAATCTGACCCAGTTTATCTGTTTATCTGAACTACCCATTTTTTCTAACACATAAAACATGAGTATTAAGTGGAAGAGAGGAAGATACACTCACACCAGTGAGAACTGAGAAGCTCAAAGACTGACAGCAACAGAGGAAAGAAAACACTGGCTAAAACTTGCATGAGAGTTAAACAGTAGAGTTATCCAGGCCATTTTGCAGGAGATTACATTGTACTTCATTTAATATAGCCACTGTAATCATTATGGTTCATCAGTCCATATGAAGTTAAATATGCCAAAAATAGCATTTTGTGTTTTTCTTAGTTTTTGTGAATTATGCCAAAAATAGCATTTTGTGTTTTTCTTAGTTTTTGTGAATTATGTATAACAATATTCATTACTTCTAAAATAACCTTTCTTAGCTACTTCAATGAATTGAGAACCAATAAAGTTGTAGGAATTGCCATATTTGGTTAGATGTATGATACACCAAGCCAATTTTTCTTGCCTACAGTAGCTTTTTCTATTTTTATGATTTCAATATTTGTCCCAATTATGCAATAGTAGAGTGTAAGAATCGCCTCTATTTGGACAAAGCTCCAATACTTTGCCATCACAGGAGAACCACTTGGCCAGTGGGTTCTTCGAGTTATGATCATCACAATCATGGACAGTTAACCTTTACTGATAGACAGTACAATTTTGAACTGGTATCATACTACGAATTATCACATTACTTTCTTCTCATAAGTGCACCAGGACCATCACTTTATCAGTGCCTTAGGAATTAATGCTTCATTTGTTCTTGGGGAAAAGGCGTGTTTGCTTATCAGGTACAGATGGTAATCTCTTTTAAAATAAACTCAGGTAACATAACAATTCTAATTTAAGATTTTGTATCTAGTTCCTTTAGTCTTAACAGAATGACTGTTTTTAATCTTAATAGTGATGATGTGCTTAATTATTGTCCTTAAGAGAAAACATTTTTGCTATGAAGTAGTATTCATCTATTGTTAACTTTGTCAAAGCCAATTAAGTTAAAATTAGGTATTTTTAAGGTAGGGAGTTTTTTGTTGTTAAGATGTGACATATTCATTTAAGTACTGATGATTGCTTTTAAGATCCATAGATTTCAAAGCTACTTTCTCCTTATGTGATAAAATCTTAATGTATATATTCTTACTCTCACTTTTATAATATGTACTATTCATTTTAAAGCACAAGTTATTTGTATGTGAATGTCATTTAGCTAATGTTTTTACTAAAGATAATACTAAATACTAAAGGCACAGTCATTGAAGAGAAGTTTATTTTTCCCTGAAATTATCTTAAGGGAAAATTGATTTTAGTACAAATAGATTTTAGGATTATTTTTATGTTAAAATAACATGCTTATGTCATTTTCGAATGTTTTTATGTAAAAGGTAGCCATATTTATTTTCAAATGAGAAATAGACTTTTAACTACTAGTTCATGAGAATATTGAAATAGTGGGTTATACAAATAACCTGCCTTTTTCTACCTCTCCTTGTTTCAATTATGAAAAAGAAATGGAAAACTAGGTATCATGTGGTCTTTAAAACAAAGATTAAGTTTTTAAACTCACATTTCATTATTAATTTTTATCATCTTGATTGAAAGTCACTTTCATGGCTTTCTATGCTATTTCTTCTTCCTACCCTCTCTCCATCTCTGCCAAAGGACCTCTGCTTGCCCTTCTAGATACTCTCATCCCCTCTGAAATTTCTAAATATCCAGCTGAAAAGAGTCTCTTCATTCCCCAATGTCCTCTACCTGCTTTTAAGTTTATTATTCACATAAAAGACAATGGAAGATATGAGAAAGTGATTTGGCCTGGGGCATTCAACTTCTCTAAAGGATCAGAGAGATCCAGACAAAGTGCCAGACACATGCTAACATTCCTCCCCCTCCTCCTCCTCCTCCTCATCATCATCAATTCAAAAGGCTCATTTTCAATGATACATTATTTTATCTTCCAAATTAAACTGTACAGTGTTCTAGATAGGGCAGGAGCTACATTTCATAGTTCATGACTGTCATGAACTATGCAGCTGTATTATAATGGAAATCCCTGGAATTTGGATCAGAAAAACGTGAGTTTGAGTCTAGTCTTTGTCACTTTAGTCTTTCAGATCTGTTTCTTCATTTGTAAAGTGGAAATGCATTCACTGCCTGACTCAGTGGATTGTTGTGAAGATAAAAATGTAAGAGTGTATGTAAGGTACATCAAATATGCACCTTCTTACAAATGTATCTGATTGTTATTCCTGATTCATGCCAATATCTTAGAAACTTTAGCACATCAGCTTTACCTGTAGGGCTTGTTAAATAGGATGACTGAACTCACCCCCAGAGTTTATTGTTCTGGAAGTCTGGGGATGGGGACAGAGAATGTATTTCTCACAAATTCCCAGATGATGCTGATCTGGGAACCACACTTTGAGAACCACTGGTCTGGACATACTACAGCTTAAATACATTTTGCTTAAAAGTCTGGCTCTGCCAGCTATGTGACTTTATTATAAAACCTCTGCCACAAGTATTTCTTCTGCAAAAGGGGCATAATAATAGTATCCCACTAGAGTGGTTGTGAGAGTTAAATGAGTCACCCTATGTGAAGTTCACTGAACTTTGCCTACATATTGTAAGCTCTGTCTGTCTACTTGTGATTATCATCATCAATTTTATTCTTTTACTCTAAGAAGTAGAAAAGAATGATGACATTGGAGTTTGGAATTTATATTTTCTGCTCCATTGTCTTCTTAAAATCTTTTTTTATTATGAAATATATATAACAAACCTAAAGGGAAAAAATCCACACAAGACAATTTTAACCAAATGTTAAAATTAGAACAAGACAATTTTAACCAAATGTTACCAAATGAATACCATGTCATTTCCTCCACCTAAGCTGAGAACTAGAAAATTGCCAGCTGTCAGAAGCCCCTTATACCTAACCTCTCAGTAATACACACCTGTGACTTTTAGTGAAACAGTCTCTGTATTTTACCACCCTCTTAATTTGTTCCTAAAATTTCTACTTTGGGGTATCAAGAGTTGCTGTTCCATATTTCTGAGGTTCTACTAGACAGCCTTTAACTTCTATCATCATAATTACCCTCTCCAAAAACGCTTTATTAATTGTCCCTTCTAACTTATGCAGAATCCCAGGCTGATGGTTTTGAGAAAACAAAAGCAGTATCATGACTCTTGGAATAATTTCCTTGTGTTTTCTTTTTTTAACTAACTGTGAAACTGTCTATCTCAGAAGTAGTTTGAATAACTTCTATGTTTATGTCCCCTCACCCTCATGTACTTTGAAAATTTGCTACCACCTTGCATCTAAAATTTATTTTTTAAACATATATAATAATTTTGTAATTAATATTATTAATATTATTTTATTTTCAAACAATACAAATACCTTAAGTTTATTAGGAACTGGATCTTTTCCCATATATGTAGTAGAGAACTTATTTATCTAGTAGAGCTGATCTAAATTTTCCCATTACTAGATTTCTTTTTTTTTTTTAATATATTTTACTGATTTTTTACAGAGAGGAAGGAAGAGGGATAGAGAGTTAGAAACATCAATGAGAGAGACATCAATAAGCTGCCTCCTTCACGCCCCCCACTGCGGATGTGCCCGCAATCAAGATACATGCCCTTGACCGGAATCGAACCTGGGACCTTTCAGTCCACAGGCCGACGATCTATCCACTAAGCCTAACTGGTTTCGGCTAGATTTTTTTAAAACTAAATATATATTCTTCCATAATCATAAACTTAAAACTATAAGTAAAACAACAACTTAAAACTTTGGAAGTGGATATGGGCATTTTCTTGGGCATTATTCTCTGTCACTGTCAGAACTAGCAAGCCTGGCATGTTGTTGCTCATATGCTCAACCATTGATACTTCAGGCCTTGGAGGTCTACAAATATATTGGAAATTGCTAAGCCTGAAGAAATGGAGGTCAGTTTAAGAGCTGTACTATTTTGAGAAAATCTATCTAACCTTGGATCTTATCTCTAGTCTAAAGGAAATGTTGAGTATTTACAGAATAACAAGGGGAAAGATGGGACTCTACCAAATCCCCAATACCAACTCCTTTTAAAATTGCAGCCACTGTACTTTGATTTGAAGGACCTCCATCCCTGTTGCCTGTCACCCTGAGATGCGGGAGGCCTCCATTACCATCACTTTCCTACCCATTATTTGATAAATCACTCATATTCTCTTCTTAGATTTCATGCTGTGAAGAAGAAATTTATGGCAGAGCTCAAAGAATTACGGCACAAGGAGCAGAGCCCATATGTTGTTCAAAGCATCATCAGCTTGATAATGGGAATGAAATTCTTTCGGATTAAGATGTACCCAGTGGAGGACTTTGAGGCCTCTCTTCAGTTTATGCAGGTAATATTTTCAGCAGAAAGACCATGGGCTATCAGTTTGAGTGACTCCCTTCCTCAAAGTAACTCACCTGGAATGTAAAAACCCAATCACTTGTCAAGGTGGAATAAAATTCCTACTTTTTCCTTAATACTTCAGAAAGGGTTTTGTAACCAAATAATAGAGTTGCAGACACATAATTTTATTTTTAAACTTTACATCACCTTTGGAGCAGGGTATCCAGAGGAATGTCTTATTTATTAATCTTTTCTCCTCTCTCTCTCTCTCTCTCTCTCTCTCTCTCTCTCTCTCTCTCTCCCCCCCCCCATTGGCTGCATATTGTCTGTAAATAATTTTAAAAATTAAAAAATATATAGCTGATTTTTTACTGTTTAGAGTTAATAGCATTAGTTGGCTATGCTAATTCATAGGCATCAAACTTTAAATAATGAAAAGATCTTTTTATTCATACTGTCAGAAGGAATTTAGAAAATGAACCGAACCATACAGGTTTAGATGTCAATTATACAGTGTTTACTATTATGTGCTAACAAAAGAATTGTTTTAATGAGGATTCCACAGAATATACAGCTATTAAGTTTACAAAACTTTAGTATATGAAGGGATATTTTTAATGCTGCTCTGAATCAGACTTAATGAAATCTTAATAAAGAGTTAAGATATAGGGGCTATGAATATAGCCTGTACCATTTCATATCCATTAAACCAGCTAGAATAAAAAAGACAGTGTTTCCCAACTGATGGTGCTCAGTGGTTGAGCATCAACTTATGAACCAAGAAGTCATGGTTGGATTCCTAGTTAGAGTGCATGGCGAGCTCCGTCCCCAATGTGGGGTGTGCAAGAGGCAGCCAATCAGTAATTCTCTCTCATCATTGATGTTTCTATCTCTCCCCCCTTTTATTCATGTCTAAAATCATAAAAATATATTTTTTAAAAAGACAGTATTAGCAGGAAGATATAGAGAAATTGGGACTGCTGGTGGCAGTACCTTCGAAAAACATTTTGAAAGCTCCTCACATAGTTAAATATATAATTACTATATGATCCAGCAATTCCACTTCTAGGTGTATACCCAAGAAAAATGAAAATACATGTGCACACAAAAACATGAATGCAAATAAATGTTCATTGAAATGCTGCATAACAGCAAAACAGTAGATACAACTCAAATGTTTATCAATTGATGAATGAATAAATTAAATGTGGTCTACAATATTATTTGGCTATAAAAAGGAATAAAGTACTGATATATGCTACAATTCAGATGAATCTTGAACATAGTATGGTAACTGAAATAAATTGTACACAAAAGGCTACATATATGATTCCATTTATAGGAAATATCCATAATAGGCAAATCTATAGAGACAGAAAGTATAGGGCTGGAGGAATGGATTGTGAGTAGGGAGATTGGGGATGACTGATAAGAAAGGCAAAGTTTCTTTGGAAGATAATGAAAAGTTTCTAAGTTTGACTATGGTGATAGTTTTGTAACCAATCAATGGGTCCATGCTGCCTGTCACTACTTGAGCCAATTAAGCAGAGATAGGGTTGAATCATATATTAGCATTTATTTTAATAATGCAGGCAGTGTGGGAGAGCAGCAAGTCATCCACAAAAATCTGCTCTGCAGACCCCCATAAACCAGCTGCTAATATAGGGTAGGACAAAGATTACATGAGGAAGTAGGGATTACAGGTATGGGGAAGTAGGAGGCTAGGGTGGGATTCCATTTTTTATAGAACAAGGTTGTTAAATCTTTCCAAGATAATAAGTACCTCTTGAGTCAGAATGGACCACTTTCCAAGGTTGAATCCCAGGTCCCAGAGGAGTACAACTCACAGCCAGGTTAGAATGCCATTTCTTTAACCAGCATAAAGCAATCATGTTTAATAGAGCATGATTAATATTTCCCATAACAATAGCTAGTCCCCGATATTCTATTTTTTCCCTTAACAGTTTTACAACAGTGAATATACAGAAAATACACTTCAATATAGGTGAATTGCTAACTGTATCTCAAAAAGGCTGTTTTTAATATATTTTTATTAATTTTTTACAAAGACAAAGGGAGAGCAATAGTTAGAAACATCGATGAGAGAGAAACCTACTGGAGATGTGCCTGCAACCAAGGTACATGCCCTTTACAGGAATCGAACCTGGGACCTTTCCTCTATCCTTTGAGCCAAACTAGTTTCAGCCAAAAAGGCTGTTTTTAAAAAAGAATATAGGCTGTGTATCAAACTTCTTTGGTTTGGGTTTGAATTTAAGCTTCAGCACTAACCAGCTCTGTGACCTTGGACAAGTCAGACTTAACCCTTTCCCTACCTTCCCATCCCAGGCCTCACTCACCTATCTGCAAAGCAGTAATAATGACACTAACCTTAGACAGGAGCTCTGAGAATTCTCAGTTACTGCTATTATTAAAAATAAAACTATTATTATTTTTATCCCTCTCACCTAATTCACGTATCGATACACTGAATGATGATTTGAGACAATATTTATATACACACGCAAAATAATGTAGGAAAAGGTTCACAGTGCTGGGAACCATAAAGCTCCACTCTGCTGTCAGTGGTTTTCCATGCTGGCAGTGACTATCTTGGGCTGAGGTCTTAGTATGACAAAGATAGACTTGGGATTTCAGTAACTATTATTGGCAATAATCCCAATGTTAACTGATAATAAGTGGTAGTAGCTAATATTAATATTAACATGACACACCAAATACATGTGGCCTTTAACTCTTCCATGAAAACAATACCTAATAAAGACCACAGTAAGTTTCTACCAAGGCCAGGATGGAGAAAGGGGCTGGCAAAATTCTGAACAGGCCAACTCCTACTAGATCCCTAGGCAACCCAAAATATCCTTTCATTGACAGCAATCCACAAGCAAAGAAATCCTTGCTTAAGGAAACTATTGCAAAGGTTTTCTCATCTAAGGTAGGGAAGGAAAGGCTACCAGACTTGCTTGTGAAACTGTCAGAATAATAAACACACTTAAAATTCAGGGCTAGCAGTAAACAGCTTTGTACCCAGGGCCTCAAATAAATATAATTTCCTCAAATAAATATAATTTACCTTCTCTGGGGGGCTCTGTGTTTCTGAGTCAATCCAGAGCTCAGGACATCACACACAATAAATGATCAATTGAAGTGTGTTGGAAATGAATGAATGATTGAGTTAACCAGAAAGTCAGCTGATGGGATGCCTGCTTGCAGGTTGTAGTGCTTTGTCCTTTCAACTTAGTGATTTGAGATGGAAGCAGAGGGAGTGAGAAAATCAACCTTGGAAAATGTCATTGGATGGTTTTTTAATAGATTATGAGATGATGGAATTAAGAGGTATTTACTTAAATTTGTGTAAATACATTTTATATGCATATCTCAGTCTATGTTCTTGCCCTTCATTCTTTTTCTGCTTCCCAGGAATGTGCACATTATTTCCTGGAGGTCAAAGACAAAGACATCAAGCATGCCTTGGCTGGGCTTTTTGTTGAAATTCTTGTCCCAGTTGCTGCTGTGAGTTGTTAAATTTTCATGTCAAATTGGATTAGATAACCAACAATTTAATTAATATAGTATTAACATGCATCTCTGTTACAGGCTGTTAAAAATGAAGTCAATGTCCCCTGCCTTAGAAACTTTGTGGAAAGTCTGTATGATACCACGCTGGAACTTTCTTCTCGAAAGAAGCATTCCTTGGTCAGTAACTGTGAGAAAATCCAAACCACAAAACTGCAGAGACTAAATTCCTAGGCTGGAATCTATTTGGGAATCACAAGCATTCCACTGATAGGAGAATTATCTACAACTACCTTAAAGAAAGGTAGCATTTCAAAATTTGGAGCTTTCACTCAATATTGACCATGATTAAATCATGGGAATATAAGGGAATTAGGCCATGTCACTTCGGATGACCCTTCTAGTCCTAAAAATTGTGTTGTTTGTTTTTGAGATTGCCTTAACTAATTTTTGTTTTAATTTTTAGGTATTTTTCCATGAAGGCTAAAGTTTACAGTCACAGTTTCTCTGCTCAGTCTTCAAGATTCTTCTCTGGCTAATTCCTGTACTATATTCAGAACCAAAGTGTATCCAGACAGGAGGGAGAGTTGAGACACAGATAATTCCCCATAAGAAAGGTTCTCAGAAGGCTGAGAAAACAATTTCTGGAAAAGCTTTTATACTAAGAGCAGCACAGAAAGTTCTTTTGAATTCCTATCTTTTGTTCTCGGTGGTAAATAAAGCTCTGATTTATGAATTGGTCAGTGTTTTACCTGCTGTAATTGCCACAGAAGGAGCAGCTTGCTTAGGTCACTAATTACTGGCATAGTTGATGCTAGTCTTCAAAGTGTGAACATGGTCACCATTATTTAAGCAGATACTCAGAGTTGCTTTGCTGGTATCGGTGGCAAATTTGCTCATTTGTCTACATTCTGTGGCCATTGTGACTGATGCTTGATTGTGTGATTTTGTTGTTGTTTTTGTTTTAGATTCCTGGACTGAATAAGAGTTGTACTCGATGGTAGCAGTAGTTCAAAAATCAGTTTACAATTTAGTTGATTATAAAAGAAAATTAGGCTTTTGGTTATGATGGCAACATAGGTAAATGTGGGTTTTTTTATAGGTTGTGGAATATGTGGTAGTGTGTGGTAGAATTAAGATGTATTTACTTAAATTTGTGAAAATATGTTTTTAAAAGATTTTTTTTTTAATTTCAGAGAAAAAAGGAGAGGGAGAGAACTAGAACCATCAATGAAGAGAGAAAATAATTTGGTTGGCTGCCTCCCGTATACCCCTCATCAGGAATCGAGCCCACAACCCGGCATGTGCCCTGACCTGGAATCCAACCCTGACCTCCTGGTTCATAGGTCAACACTCAATCACTGAACCATGCTGGTCAGGCTGTGTAAATAAATTTTATATGCATATCCCGGTCTATGCTTCTGCCCTGCACCACACTGTTGTCTGTGTCTCTGACGTTTCTTTTTTGCTTAATCCCTTTACCTTTTTCATCTAGCCACTTGCCCCTTTCCCTCAATCTGTTCTCTATATCTATGGGTCTGTTTCTATTTTGTTTCTTATTTAATTTTATTCAAAGTAAATCATATGGTACTTGTCAGTCTTAAAACAATAAAAATCCTAGAAGAAAACAGGCAATAAAGTCTAGGACATTTCTCATAGCAATATTATTGTTGATATCTCCTTGGGAAAGGAAAATGAAAGAAAAAAATAAGCAAATGGGACTACATCAAACTAAAAAGTTTTTGCACAACTTTTTATCAACAAAATTGTCAATAAAATGAAAAGACAACCCACTGAATGGAAGAATATATCCACAGATACATGTGGTGAAGGGTTACTATCCAAAATTTATAAAGAACTTATAAAATTAAATACCGAAAAACAAGAATCCAATTAAAAAATGGACCAATGGCCTGAATAGACACTTCTCCAAAGAGGACATACAGATGCTCAATAGACATATTAAAAAAACTTCAACTTCATTAATCATCAAAGAAATGCAAATAAAAACCACAATGAGATATTACCTCATACCTATCAGAATGGCTATCATAAACAAATCCACAAACAGCAAGTGTTTACACTGACTAGGATGAGGACAAAACTGAACTCTCTTGCACTGTTGGTGGGAATGCATACTGGTGCAGCCACTATGGAGAGCATTATGGAGTTACCGCTATCCTTTAGAATCAAAGGTCAGATAAAAAAACTTCCCAAACAAGAAAAAGCTAAAAGATTTAATCACCACCAAACCAGTATTACATGAAATGTTAAAGGGTCTTCTTTAAGAAGAAGAAAATCATAGCAATAAATGCATATCAAAAGAGAACCAAAATGGCAACATAGGTAAACACCTGTACTTGCATCCTCTCATAACCACACCAAAATTACAACTAAAATGTAGAATAACCATTATTCAGACCTGCCTGAAAGCTGGCTGAATGGAAGTTTTTCAATGGCTGTGCTAGCAGAAGGCTTGGCTTCACTCCAGGCTACAAAGTTTCAATTGTAGACAATAAATAAATCCCAGATACCACGGCCTCCACTTGGGTTGCTGAGAGGCATGGCCAGCCTGCAAACCACCAAGGCCCCAAGCCCAGGCCATCCCATGCCCTAAGGGAATACCCACCCTGATCCAGGACACTCTTCAGGGCAAACCAGCAGCAGGCCTATATCCTATCTAATAAAAGAGTAATATGCAGATTGACCATCACTCCAACACACAAGAGGCTGCCCCATGTGATCAAAAGATCCTGCCCCCATGTGGACACAAGATGGCCTGCAGGGGAAGGCAGTTATGGGTGACCAGATCCACAGGGTAGGACAGTTAGGGGCAAACAGGCTGGCAAGGGAGCAGTTAGGCATCAATCAGGCTGGCAGGGGAGTGGTTAGGGGGTGATCAGGCTGACAGGCAGAATCAGATAGGGCAATCAGGAAGGCAGGCAGGTGAGCTGTTGGGAAATAGTAGTCCTGGATTGTGAGAGGGATGTCCGACTGCCTGTTTAGGCCCAATCCAAGTACTTCAGACATCCCTCAAAGGGTCCCAAATTGGAGAGGGAACAGGCTGGGCTGAAGGACGTCTCCCCCCCCCCCCCCATGCACAAATTTTGTGCACCGGGACCTCTAGTATTTTAATAACTATGTAAGATATCAGATGATTACGGGATTTATCAGGTTGGTCACTTAGTATAATGTCTAATCACTGGGTATACACCTGAAACTAATATAGTGTATGATAACTGTGATTGCAAAACAAAAAATGGTTTAAATATTTTTTAAAAAGAAATATTGAGGTAGCAGAAACATAATTGAACCTAGAATTACAATCTAAAAATCAACTACTTCGGAGTTTGTTAAATCTTAAATTGAAATCTAGTATTATTCCCCTACCAATTCACATCCCACAATGATTTTATATTTAAGCCATGTGCATAAACATGTATCGTCTGCACATACTTTGAATAAATTGTTGGAATGAAAAAAAATGATTATTTTAATAACAAAAAATAAAGTAAATTAAAAATAAGTTAATGAATTGGTAAGCACTGACTCTCATTGTGGCAATTGCTTTTTCACTAATTCAAATTAATGGACAAGCCAGTAACATACGGAAGCTTTATTTTTTTAAATCTTCACTAACCTTAATTTTGGGAGGACCCATAAATGTATATGGCCTCTGCTTCAGCATCGTGGTGTCAGGTCTGCATGTATATTTCTTGGGTCCCTGCCCATTAGCTTTTCTATCTTCTTCAGTTGCTGAAGGCACCTGGCCCATTTAGGCTGGAAAAGTACAGTAGCACATCTGTTTATTCAGTCATAAGAAATTCCTTCTGTGGTTAAATTTGCCTTGATGGAGTTTACCAATGCAATAACATTTCTTTTAGGAATCTTGTTTAATTACAGAAAAATAACGTACAAAAGAAAATATATACACCTACCTCTAAGTCAGGGACAAACTAGTAGGTACTTTATAAACATAAAAAGCCAGTAACATATTCAAAATTAGTGTGCCTTCCTCCTTTCCCTGGTAGGATTGAGAGTTATTAAAAAAAAAAAAAAAAAGAGTTTGACCCTACCCAGATTTTCTCAGTGGTTAGGGCGTTGGCCCACGTACTGAGGGATCCCAAGTTTGATTCCTGGTCTAGGGCACATATTTCAGTTGCAGGTCGCTGGTTTGGGTGAAAGTGGGAGACAACCAATCTCTCTCTCTCTCTCTCTCTCTCTCTCTCTCTCTCTCTCTCTCTCTCTCTCTCTCTCTCCTCCCTTTCCTTACACTGTCTCTAAAACTCAATGGAAAAAATATGCTCAGGTGAGGATTAACCAAAAAAACACACACCAAAAAGTGAGTTTGTGTTTAACATTCAGAAGTGAAGGCTAAATCAATGAATCAGATTTTACTTATTGTACACAATATATAACTCTAGATTATTCATCCCCATTGTCATCAGAAAGCCTTTGTGAAATATCCACCTCTGTGTTATAAGGACCCTGTTTATTCTGGCCCATACAGGCCGCATAAAGAGATTTCAGAGAACCTGTGTTAACTGGTTTGTTGGACTATAATCCTCTGGATGTTGTCTTCTTTTTCCTCAGGCCTTGTACCCCCTGGTCACTTGTCTGCTCTGTGTCAGTCAGAAGCAGCTGTTTCTGAACAGGTGGCACATTTTCCTTAACAACTGCTTATCCAACCTTAAGGTTAGTATTGTTGGCTCAAAGAAGTCTTCCATAAAAGTATATATGATTCTTAATCTGGTATATGTGCTTTTTAGAGTGATTTCTGATATTTGCAGGGGAATTATTGTGTCCTGTTGGAATAAAAAAATTAAAAAATATTAATAAGGACTCTCCTTATCATATATAGTCAATTTTAGAAGGTAATTTAGGGATAAGAGAAATCATTTCAAATATCTTTTCTGGATTACTTTAAAAGTAGAATTAAATGCCCTCCTCTCATATGCTTCTATTGTCACATTTTACCTTTAAAAAGAAAGTCACACTGCATTGGCAGAGCATGGGAATTGATTTCAGAAGCTCATGTATTGCCTCTAGGAATATATTTGAGTCTAGGAACATATTTGAGAAAGAAGTTCCATTCTGTGGAATAACTGATTTGGTAATAGAGAGCACTTATTTCTTGTCACTGTTATTTGTGATTACTTTAAGATATTCTCTTGGAATCACATGATAGTCTGTCAGGCCCAAGCCTTCATCAGCCAACTCTCTTCAGGGAGGCAGCATAAGGGCCTGGTGACATGAGAAATAAAGTCATGGACCCCAAAACTGCAGAACCTACAGAGAAATCAACTATAATAATCAGCTTTAAAATTTGCAAGTGGTAAACTCATTTTAAGTTTTAGTGACCTATTGATAAAAGACAACTAAATGAAAACCATCCCTAATATAAGTGCACATAGAGTGTATTTTTCACAATTGTGCCATTGTGTCCAAAGATGTTGAATTTCGGTTTGTAAGTTTGATATTTGCTCTTTTAGAATTTTTGAGAAATATACTCAGCTATAAAATCCTATACATGCGTATACATGTTGCCATTTTTTATGACACTTTAATTTGATAAAGTGGTTAAGATTAATTATATTATTTTGGCATTTATCATAATGACACAATAATCTGTTTCAGAGCTGTTTTAAGCACCAATTATGTACTGGCTCTAAAAGCTGATTATAAAATCCAAGACTAGACCCATTTATTTTCTTCAAGAATTAAGCTTTTAAGTATTCTGAAAAACAAAAATTTTCCAGGTCATCAACTATGATAAAATGACCACTTTCAGATATTTTATTTAGGGATTTATCCATCTGTCAATACACCTTTAACATACAGTCCAATGTCATTTTTTTGGTAAAAACTTTTCAGGTATTCAGTAATTGGTTCTAGTTAAAGTTTTGTGTTTTATATTTCATACGATAGAAAGTGGTCATTTTGTTCAAAACAAAAAAGAGAAATTATTACAAATATTCACAGTACATTTATATATATGCTAGATGTGTTTGAGATTAATTTTAGTTAGGATTAAAATTATATTTTGCATGGCAATTTATTGTTGTGGCCACAAATACCAAAATCTTTTGTCCAAAATTGCTTTTGAAGTATAGCAGAAAAATCTTAGTTTGGAACTTATCTGCTTCAAAGTTAGAATATTGGTTAGAAGGCTAGTCAAAGCCCACTAAAAATCTTACAAATATATATATATATATATGGTTAATATGCAAAGTGTCCCCTTGGGAATTCAATTAGGGACCATGAGTTCAATCATTCACTATGACATGCACTGACCACCAGGGGGTGGTGTGGAGTGAAGGAAGGCCCTGGCCAGCAACCAGCAGCCAGCAGCTGGAAAAGGAAGGCCCCCATTGGCCTTCATCACCGGCCAGGCCCATAGACCTTACCCGTGCAAGATTTCATACACCGGGCCTCTAGTAGGGCTATAAACAGCCCTAGAGAGAAGAGTTTCTCCATGGAAACACTTCAAACATTGGGATTTATAAAAGAGAAAGGCAGTAAGATCACAAAGAGTCAATAGTATAGAGACTGAACCAGATTCTAGAATTTAGTTCTATTCACAAGGTCCTTATGAAATGCCCATTCTATATGGGCTCAGGAAAGCACTGGAAGTGGGAAAAATAGAGAAAGTCAACTGTATAAAAATTTGATCTAGAATAAAATCTCTGTCCTTGAGGAGCTTAGCGTTTCATTGTGGGCTATGTAATGAAGTTTTGACATGCATGATACAGTCAGTGAGGAGTATAAAAGTTGAGAATAGAGATATGTCTGTGCCATTTATAGAGGTCTGGTGTCCCATGAAAAATTTAAGAGGTAATTGTTAGGCAAAGTAAAGGCAACCATATTTTACTTTATAAGTAATAAACTGGTAGAATTCACATTTCCAGGCTAAAATACATAAACATATTCTTAATGAATTACAATTAGAATAAAATTATATCCCATATATTTAGAACTAAACCCAGTATGGATTTAATGGGACCATTTGAAAATTCATGTGTTCAGAAAATCTTCCAGAGCTCCTCTTGAGTTCTCAATAGGGAAGGGGGACCTGAGGAAAAACTAACATGGCTTCAGAAGTATGGTTTGTCTTAAGTAGCTTCAGTAATGTATGGGATATAGAACCAACCATATCTTCTTATAAAGAATTCCCAAAATTCTCCCCCATTGTCTTCCCCCCCTCTATCCCTCCAGCACACTTTCCACTTTGCTTCTTCCTGTCCCACACATTCTTAAAAATGATAAACCTGATGTTTAACACAATGAAATTAGCAGCATCTGGTGTATTCTGAAAAACCAAGTCATCAAGGTAACATAGAGAATAATAGCAGTGTGTGTGAGCATCAGTGAGCGGCTGCTGTTATGCTTAATTACTATTAGTCTGTCAAAAGCAATGTCATTTTTTTTTCTATTGGTAACACAAACATCATTATTTATACTTAATCTCAATTAACCATATTTTAGAAATATGGCCTTGTAAAACGATGAGCAACATATGGCACCTTCTCACCACAGTATTGACATCTTTCAAACACTCTTGGTCAGTGACAACTAAAACTTTATTTTTGCATATATTTTATGTCAGAATCTAGATGTATTGAGCTATAAAAAAATGATACATTTTCTTCACATCTATGCCTAATTCTAAAAAAAAAAGGAGATGTAACTTGAAAATTTGATTTAATAGTAAATTCATTTTTGTTATTAATCCCCATTTATTAATAGCTCTTTTAAAACGTAGTATTTATTTGGTATTCATAACAACTAGGTGCTAGTTTCTTATCCTTTAAAATGGATGTAATAAGGAGGATATTTAATTTTATTTTCTCTTACAATAAGAAATAGAATATGCCAGTGAGATTCAGATTACAAAAATAAAACAAAAACAGATAAAGTTAAGAAAGGTATTTATAACAGCAATAGCTCTTGTTAATTAGAGATTGGTTGAAAGGCCAGTGGTAGGAGCTTACATACATTCGCATGAATATTATTTTTAATTTTTTAATTGAATTCAGAGAGGAAGGAAAAAGGAGAAAGAGATAGAAATAACAATGATGAGAAAGAATCCCTGATCAGGAATCGAGCCTGCAACCTGGGCCTGTGCCCTTGACCGGAATTGAACCTGGGACCCTTCAGTCCACAGGCCAACACTCTATCCACTGAGCAAAACTGGCTAGGACCATTGTCAGGAATTATCATGATAATGTGACAGGCTACACTGAACTATCTCTATGCTTTCATGGATATTATTTACATTTTTCTAAAAATGTTGTTAGAATAGCGATACTTCATTGAACGGTAGACATTAGTCTAGTTTCATAGTTCTAGAAATCAAAGTAAAGAATTAAAAATGGTTCTCCTTTCTTTCATCTCAACCCCTGCTTTTGCTTGAACTGGAATGCATTTAGTCAGTCAGTCAGTCTCTTGGTCAACAGTTTCTTATAAGAAGTGTATGATGTGCTGGGAGTAAGTGATAAGTAGTAACACTCTCTAGTCTCTTAGACCTTGTAATTTACTGGGAGAGACAGATAGTAAACACATAAACAAATACAGGAAAAGACAACTTCAAATAGTGATAACTGCTATGTAGAAAATTAAAGAGGATGTTATGATAGAGAATTATGCATTCAGGAGGGACGGAACAGGGAGGTACAAGAGATCTTTGATTTCCATTAAGGATCTCAAAGTATAGTTGCCATAAATACATTTGATGAAACTTGTCCTGAGCATTTAACATATATTTGTATGAAATTATCACAATAAAGCTTAAGGAGTGCTTTTTTAAAAAAATGTTCTTATAATAATAAGGGTATTAATATCTCTATTTTATAAGTGGGGATATTGAATAATAAATTAAGGATTCCAGAGTCTGCTGGCACACATTAAAATGTATGGCATCATTTATTTTAAAGCAAGTACTCTTCTCTTTAGAAATACCAATTTTACTATAGTACCTATTAGCTATTTTAAGTATTAATTTTAAATAGTTATTTTCCTTTGATATTAATCTTATTTAAGCTTGAGAAAATCTCTTAGCATCGATGTTTCCAATCTGTCAAAGGCACATTTCAAAGTGGAATTTACACATTCTTGTAATACCTATAAACTGAGTCTAAAAACTAGTGATCAGATGACAAGCATATATATATATATATTACTTTCCATGAATGTCTTATTTATTCAGCCACTAAATAGAAAAGTAATCTCCATGAATTGTCAGTACAGTAATTTTATAGACTATAGCACATAAGTTATTTGGATAATGCAGTCACAAAAAAATAGTGAATTCTGAGCAAAGTAAATTGATACAAGTATGAAAAGGAAATGTCAAAAGAAGAGAACAATCTAGTAGGTGCAGTAGTATACAGGGATGGGCAAAAGTAGCTTTACAGTTATAATACATAAAAAATATAACAATATATAATCCTATATAATGAAAGCCTAATATGCTAAGTGTCTGGTCATCTGGTTGGCTCTTCAACCAATCAAAGCAGAATGTAATAATGATAAGCTAAGGCTGCTCAACTGTTTGCTATGACATGCACTGACCACCAAGGGGCAGACGCTCTGACTGGTAGGTTAGCTTGCTGCTGGGGTCCAGCTGATCAGAACTGAGTGAAACAGGCTGGACATGCTCTGAAGCCCTCCCCTGGTCCCTCTCTAGCTGGCCAACCTCCTGCATCCCTCCCTGACCCTGATTGTGCACCAGCCTGCCCCTCTCACAATCTGGGACCCTTCAGGGAATGTTGGAGAGCTGGTTTCAGCCCAATCCCCACAGGCCAAGCTGAGGGACTCCACCAGTGCATAAATCCATGTGCCGGGCCTCTAGTATGTAATATAAATAAATAATATAAGAATAAACTACTTCATATATTCACAACTGTAAACCTACTTTTGCTCACCCCTGTATTTGAACAGCTTCTAAATAAGTGGAAAAATTAATGCTTTAAAGACAATGGAGCTAGATTGCCCAAGTTCACATTCTGGCTCTGTCATTTATTAGCCCTCTGTGCCTTGATTTCCTTATCTGAACATGAGGTCAACAGGAGAGAAGTAAGGGTAGAAGGAGGGGTGGGAGCAGTATCTGCTTTAGGGGTTGCTGTGAGAATTAAAAGGAGTTAATATATACACAGCAATATAACAATGCCTTACATCGTAAACACCAAGTAATATATATCCTCCAGTTTCTGAGAAAACAGTACTTATGGAGAAGTCAGTTTCTACCCCAGCTGTTATTTGAGCAAGTCATTTGGCCTCTCTCTTGTTTTTTTTAAATTAAATCTTTATTATTCATATTATTACATTTGTCTCTCTTTTTTCCCCTCCACAGCTCCCCTCCACCTGGCTCCCACCCCTTCTTCTACCCTTACCTCTCTCCTGTTGACCTCATCCATAGGTGTATGATTTTTGTCCAGACTCTCCCTTTTCCCCCTGAGAATTATCAGTCCACTCCCTTTCTGTTATATTGTGTTCTATTATATTCACCAGTTTATTCTGTTCATCAGATTTTCAATTCACTTGATTTTTAGATTCACTTGTTGATAGATATGTATTTGTTATTCATAATTTTTTATCTTTTACCTTTCTCTTCTTCCTCTTCTTGAAGAGTACCTTTCAGCATTTCATATAATACTGGTTTGGAGTTGATGAACTCCTTTAGCTTTTTCTTCTCTGTGAAGCTTTTTATCTGCCCTTCAATTTTGAATGATAGCTTTGATGGATAGAGTATTCTTGGTTGTAGGTTCTTGCTATTCATCACGTTGAATATTTATTGCCACTCTCATCTGGCCTGCATCGTTTCTGTTGAGAAATCAGCTGACAATTGTATAGGTGCTTCCTTGTAGGTAATGAACTGTTTTTCTCTTGCTGCTTTTATTATTCTCTCTTTGTCTTTTGCTCTTGGTATTTTAATGATGATGTGTCTTGGTGTAGTCCTCTTTGGATTCCTTTTATATGGGGTTCTGTGTGCTTCCTGGACTTGGAAGTCTATTTCTTTCACCAGCTGTGGGAAGTTTCAGTCATTATTTCTTCAAATAGATTTTCAGTATCTTGCTTTCTCTCTTTTTCTGGCACCCCCACAATTCTGATGTTGGTACACTTGAAGCTGTCCCAGAAGCTCCTTACATTATCTTCACATTATTGGATTCTTTTTTCTTCTTGCTTATTCAGTTGAGTGTTTTCCGATTCTTTATATTTCAAATTTTTTACTTGATTCTTGCCTTCTTCTAGTCTGCTGTTAGGTCTCTGTACAACATTTTTTATTTCATTCAGTGTATGTTTAATTTCTCATTGGTCCTTTTCCATCTTTAGTTGGTCCTTTTCCATTTCTAGTTGCGCCTTTTCCATCTCTAGTTGGTCCTTTTTCATCTCCTCTTGGGTCTCGCTAAATTTATTCATCTGTTCTAGGATATTCTTGAAAAACCTTATAAGCGTGGTTTTGAACTCTTTATCCAGTCATTTGTTTTCCTCCATTTCTTTTGTTTGTGATCTCTTCCTTTGTCTCAGCATTTTCACTATGCCAGAGAACTTTTGTGTTGGATTCAGCCTTATGATACAAGACTTGCAAAACTGCAAAAGCTTCTCTGTTAAGCTTGGGATGGGTGGAGTCTCATGGCTTAACAGACCACCTTGCCTTCCAATCAGCCCCGCCCTCCACAATCCCTGGGTCTCATGTGACTGGGTAATCGCTGAAGCCATCCCTGTGTGTGTGCGCTCCCGCAGTGCCTCTAGACCACTGTCTTTTGGCTCCCCTGCACTCCGGGACTATATGAGTCTGCATCCCCAGGGTTTCATCAGAAACTGGGGTTTAGTGAAGTTAAAAGTGGTGCAGTTGGGTGACTGTCTCCCACCCACTTGTGAAAGCCAGTGACACAATCAGCAGTCGGTCTTTTGCACGCAGTGCTATGCGCACCACCAGACTTCTGCCCTTTCGAGACTCCCCTAAATATCCATGCACTTCTCCCTTTTTGCAGTCCAAACTCCCCCCGTATGAGTTTCGGCTGAACATGGGGTTTAGTGCCATAGGATAAGGGGTTCAATGCAGTTTGGAGTCTCCATCTCCCTCCCACCAGAGAAAGCCAGCCAAGTACTCCGGCACCCACTCTCTTCATGCACACATCTCTGTACCTCAGCTTTTTGCAGCTCCTCTGGGTCTCTGTGAGCCCCTCTCTTTCCTTCTAGTTGTAGAATTTCCACTCAGCCAGCTTTCCTGTGGTTCTGGATGATGTCTGTTCTGTCTTCTAGTTGTAGTTTTGAAATTGTTGTGCGAGGCAGCAGTGTAGGTGTTTACCTATGCCGCCATCTTGGATTCTCCCTCCTTTGGCCTCTCTCAATGATAAAATCCCTCAGTAGATGCCATGGTATATGAAGCACTTTTGAATGTGAGATGTTTTGTGATATCCTTATCAATATATATAAAAGCCTAAGCGACCTGTAGCTATGATGCAGGAGTTACCCCTGGTAGTCAGTGCACTCCCACAGCAGGAGCGCCACTCAGCTGACCAACGGGCACCAGACACAGCTGGTGAGCGCAGCTGCAACAGCAGAAGCCTCTCCTGTGGACATTTCCCCTGCATTCCCCTCCCCCTCTAAACTAGGACTGGTGAGGGAGGGGAGCAGGAAGATAGTATAAAGGAAGTTGAGGTTAAACAGGAGACAGTAATATAAGTCATTTAGACAAGAAACGCCAGCTAGGCTCTTCAGTGGTACTTAGATGACATTTTCTCTACCCCATCATGATTCACAATATGAGATAAGGCAAAGGAGAGAATTTTAAATGATATACAGCACACATATAAAAACTCCCAGAAATCAGGACCTACATCCTCCTGTTTGCTGCTGGGCTCTGGTGCCTTGTATATAATAATAGTTACTGTGGACAAGAACAGTGCTCAATATCCTATGTGCATTAACTCATTTAATTTTCATACCACTCCTATGAGGCAGGCAGGATTATCATCTGCATTTCACATAGAAAATCAGGCCCAGATAAATTAGGAGCTTCCCTGAAGTTGGACACTCTGTTAATAAATTGCAGAGTGGATAATATTCAAATGTAGACAGTGGGTGTCTAGAGTCTGTTTTTAACTACTAGGTAAGCACATCATACATGTTGGCTGATTTGCACTGATTGGAGGAAGGATAATTAGAATTTCCAAAATTTTTAAATGATAGCATATTTTAAATGCAAATTTAGTAGTTTGATAGTTCACTTAAAGTTTGTTTATGTCACCTAAACATTTGACAAATTACAAAGTATAATATACCTGTTTTAATTACAGGCAAAAAAGATAATTATTTATGTAGAAAGCATGCATCTAAAAAATTGAGACTTTTTTCTCCTGGAGCTGGAGAAGTAGTTGTAAAGTGTATTTGGAAAAATAAACAAAGAGAAATATCTGATCCAAGCCCAAAAAAAGCAGTGTATAGTGGAAGACTAGGCCATAGAAAACCTCAAATATTAAAATGATGTAATATTACCACACTAATAGACAGACTAATAGAACTAAAAAGAATCCAGAGATAGAGCAAAATGCATATAGAAACTTAGAATTTTATAATAGTGATCACACTAAAAAGTTATTCTAAGACTATAGACATAAGAACTATCTTTTCTAAATCCAGAAACTACTCCCTATAATCTTTGCCAATCTTTACCTGATTCATCTTTATTCAGTAAATAGTTTATAGACAAATTTTATTTTAACTTTTAAATAATTATGAATTCTACAAAAATCAGTGCCTGAATTATCTACCCTAAGAATAAAATAGCTAGCTCTAGCCAGCTTGGCTCAGTGGATAGAGCATAGGTGTGCGGACTGAAGGGTCCCGGGTTCGATTCTGGCCCAGGTTGTGGGCTTGATCCTCCCTAGGGAGCATCCAGGAGGCAACTGATCCCCTTCTCTATTATCATTGATGTTTCTATTTCTTTCCCCCTTCCTCTCTGAAATCAATAAAGAAATGTATTTTTAAAAAAGAGTAAAACAGCTAAAAGAATTATGATAAGATAAATGGAGAAATAAGGGAATAGTAGTAACGTAAAAGCAAAGACCTTTAAGAAAATTGAGGGATATTTAAAGACTGTTTAGCAAATATATCAATCCCCTGAAAAATGGCAGGAATTCCAATAGATGTCCAGGATAAAAATGCCCCCTTTTTCCAGATGTCTAAACATGAAGTTGAAGGGCTCTACTAGAAGTTAGTTAATCAGGGGACACTCAGGAGGAAACAGTTTTAATGGATGGGTTTCAGGACACTAAGAAAAAACAGAAAGGCCTGCACAAGTAGACTATACAGGGGTAGGGTTCATCTGATAGAAAGGAAGGACTCAGGAGTGGGAGTAGGAAGCCATCTCCTGACATGGAAATGGATGAATATAGCCTACCGAAGGTTTAGGGAGCTTGTGGGAGAAGACAGGATGGGAGATAGGAAAAGGTAGGTTAGAGCCACATACTGGTTGTTCAGGTATGCCATGTCAAGAAATGTTAATTTGATACCATAGGCATTAGGAACCACCCAATCCATGTTTTTTAAATAGAGAGGAATATAATTAGATAGGAGAGTACATTGGGGCTCAGTTTCCTCCTCTCTGGCTGATGTGTTATTGCCTGAAAGCTGGTAGCTGTGCAATAGCTGGTTTTCCTGCCTTGTTTATGTTTTCTACATAGCAGACAGGACTTCTTACCTGTCTCTTCAATCGTAGTGGCTTCCTGTTATCATCATTAGAACTCTGTTCTCTTAAGATGGCATATAGGAGCATCCCTCATGTGATTCCTGCCTTACTATTGAGCCTCACTGACCACTGCTCCCTCACTTGTTCCCATGCATTGGTAAAGCTCTCCTAGCTTCCATGTGCTCTTGCCTCTGCCTAAAGTATTCTCCCTTCCCATTATTTTTTTAAAATATATTTTTACTAATTTCAGAGAGGAAGGGAGGAGGAGAGATAGTAACATCAATGATGAGAGAGAATCATTGATCGGGTGCCTCCTGCACTACTCCCCTCCCCTGTGGGAATCAAACCTGCAACACAGACCAGAAATTGAATGGTGACCTCCTGGCCACTTAGAAATGCTGGCCAGGCTCCCATTATTGTTTATACCATTCAAGACTTCTAGTGCCAAGTACAGTACCTGGCTTAGAGTAGATGAATTGATTAAAGTTCACTTGAGTTTCAGGCCACTCATGAGAACTGTTCCTGACCTTGTTCCTTGAGTTTACCACAGATTCATTCCCCTTCTCATTCTCTAACTCCTATCCCTACCAGCTTTTTACACTGTCTTAGATCTTGTTGATTGCTTTATTATCTGTCTCCCAACTCCTATAGATTGGGAATACCTAAGGAAAAGGATTATCTTTTATATCTATCTCCCAGGTTCTAGCACAGTGCCTTACTATTAGCTTCAATAAGTGTTTAAGATTAATTAGATGGGGGTGGGGTTTGAGGAATCAAAGCGAATGATAATGTTTACAAGGGCATAACAGCATTAGAAAGAATAGATTGGCTTTCCTCTTGGTGCTAGGAGAATGAGCTCCCTGGTATAGGCAATCTCAAGTTTTCACTTGGCAAAGGAGAGAATGACATGCCTTCCCCCAGAACTCTGTCCTCTAGGCTATTTGGATCCCTTCTCATAGATGATTTACCCAATGGACACCAAGAAGCAAAGACCCCACAAATCCCTGATTATGCAGTGTCACTTCCAGGCATTGAGAAAAGAATAATCTTCAAATGTCAATACTTACTCTGCAATCTTACATCTTGGTTTCTGTTGTAGAATAAAGACCCCAAGATGGCTCGAGTTGCTCTGGAATCTCTGTACAGATTACTTTGGGTTTACATGATTCGAATTAAATGCGAAAGCAACACAGGTACTCAGAGGTAAGGAGCTGGCCTGGGGTAATGGTAATCACATCACTGAGTTTGAGGTAGCCACATCACTCAGCCAGTGAGAGGATGTTTTGTTTTATTACTACCTACATTAACCCAATTAGAAGCTGACAGTTCCTGCAAGATCTAAGTCTTTAGTTATTGGCACAGCAGCCATAACACAAACTCCAGCCTCAACTGGGATAGCCAAGTTCCATGTCCAGGAATACATTTGTCACATTAAGAAAGAAATGGCTACAATTTTTCAACTGTCCATAGTTGGATCACTTTTCATAGAGCAATTATGCTAATGGGAAGGGATAAAGTGATTTATTTTCTTTCTCTGAATTTTGTCTGCTACTAAGACAAGATGAAACATCTGCTATTTTCCCTTGAAGAATTAGTGCTCAGCCAATCTTTCTTATTTTCTCTTTTTTCCTTTATCTTTCAGCCGTCTTATAACCATCATCACAACACTTTTCCCCAAAGGGTCCCGTGGTGTGGTACCAAGGGATATGCCTCTGAACATCTTTGTGAAAATCATTCAATTCATTGCCCAGGTAATGGACAAGCTTCTGGCATGAGTATTCTAGTTATCTTTAAGTAACCAGTCTCCTTCTTAGTATGTACTAACAGATGGCTTATCTAAAATATCTTACATGTACTGACTTTTCAGAATGGGTTTATAAGTGTTTTCACATATAGCTAGTGACTGTTGCTTCGAAACAAACTGCGAGATGGGAACGTAGAGTGCTTTCAGCATGTAACACATGAAGAAACAGAGACAGAGTTTAAGTGATTCACCTCAGGTCATAGTATGTGAGTAAAGGTGTCTATTAAACTCATAGTGTCTAGCTTTCTTTCCCCATTATTCTCTGCTCTGGATGCAAATCAGGGGGAAACAAAAGAGTCTGATATTTGGAGGAAACCAAAAGAAGATAAATTAGTGAAATTTGATGAGTAAAGAATAATGCTAAAACTTCTGTGAAAAAGAAGAATGTAATAGGAATACTAGCATTTATCAAGCACTCAATCCTTTGCTAAGAATATTTCCAAGTATTTTACATGTATTAAATTACTTAAAAACTGGGACCAATAATTTTAAACATAGTTTTTAGTGTTTAATTTATTAATTTAGACATAAGATTTTTGCTTTATAATTCACTTTGTGAGTAAATGGTTTTACTCCAACTTTGTGATTTACAAAGGAATATGAAAAGACAATTATTCCAGCTCAAACTGTGCTTTGAGCCAGCTCTATACCCCTGAACAATTCAGAGAATGTGTTTGTTTTTTTTTTCTCAGTTTCTTTATCTGTTAAATGTGAGCAAAAATGCCTGCCCATTATACTTAGAATTTGAGTGGATAAAGGGAAATAATAAATATGAAAACATTGTTGAAACACAGTTGGCATTGACATAAACACATAAGTTTAATTGTTACTATCTATAATAATAAAAGGGTAATATGCCAATTAGACTGGATGTCCTTCCAGACAAAGCTGGGGCTGGAGAGAAACCGGCCTGGCTCCCAGGTTCCTGCAGGTAGCCAGAAGGAAGCTGGTGCAAGCAGTTGGGGAAAGGAAGATTTACTCTTGCATGTTTTTTATGCATCAGGCCTCTAGTTTAATATATATCTCTGTATGATTGGCACAATGAAATGCCTCTATAATAGTGATACTTAGGGAAAGGACATTACTTGCTTGGCAGGCAGATGAATGTAACCTTTCTGCATGTAATTATCATGTGGCTGAGGATGGGCTTCAATTATTCTGGAATAGGTTTGATAAAATGAGCCTGTCATATCTTCACGGCCACTGTCTTAAATTATTATTATCTGGCTTCAACCTTCTCATTTAAGTAACCTTGACATAACTTATTTGTTGGTTATTCATTTCACTTGTAGAATTATTTGTTGTAATATGAGCCAAAGAATTAGAAATGTTAGAGTATAGAAGAAAATTGTAATTATCCAGTGGCTTTTAAACAATACATTGTAATCAAAATTTCAAGAAGGTGTCAGCATTTGTAAAACAAGCAGGAAGAGTTGAGCCTGAATATAAGCCCAGAGACTTCAAGAGTTTTTATTTTTTCTTTGTTTTTTTGGGTTATTAGTCATTCTGTGTGAGGGGGAATAATTGCATATCTATACTAATAAAAGGATAATATGCTAATTAGACCAGGAGACATTCTGGACATCTTTCCAGACAAAGCCATTGTGGTGAGGCCAAGGCAGAGGCTGTTAGGGGTAATCAGACCAGGAGGGGAGGACAGTTGGGGGCAAGCAGGCCAGCAGGGGGGACGATTGGGAGTGATCAGATTGGTGGGAGGGCAGTTAGGGGAGAGCAGGTTGGCAGAAGGGGAGTTGGGGGCAAGCAGGATGGTGGGAGGCAATTGGGGCCATTGGGCTGGCAGAGAAGGCTGGTAAGGGGGGCAAAAGGAGAGAGCAGGCTGGTAGGCAGAGTGATTAGAGGCAACCAGGCAGGCAGACAGGCGAGCAGTTAGGAGCCAGTGGTCCCAGATTGTGAGAGGAATCCCAGATTGGAGAAGGTGCAGGCCAGACTGAGGGGCAACCACTCCCCCCACAGTATGAATTTTGTGCACTGGGCCACTAGTATTACATATAATTGCACATAATTGCATTATAATGAGAGCATCCTGGTGCATTACACAAAAACAGAAGCAGCTTCACCAAAGATTCAATGGGCATGCTCTTCCTTGGGGAGTCCCCGTGATCTGTGACACTGAGCAAAACTTCTACTCTTAGTAGCCACCTGCTTTATATATATGATGAAAATAGGTATTTCATGTTTAATTTGTATCTGAACACTTTTTCATTTGTTTTGTTTTCTCTTTTTCACTACAGGAACGTTTAGATTTTGCAATGAAAGAAATCATTTTTGATTTTCTTTGTGTGGGAAAGCCAGCAAAAGCTTTCAGTCTCAATCCAGAGGTATGAACAATCATTTTCTGTTCCTGTAACAATGTGGACATTGAGAGAGCCACACCTTTGTAACTCTGGAGAATGGATGAAAGACATCTCCTCTAAAAGTCTTCTGAGTTTCTGTCCATGTTATTTGCCTAAATAGTACAAATGATGGCATTTGAGAAGTAAGATTTTAGATGAATAGACTTAGAATGATGAAAGGCTGGTATGCTACTAGATTCTGATAATTTATAATAGAGTACACTATGCCCCTAAAGATAATCTCCTACTACAAGGCCAGTTGTTTTATTTTTTTTAAGTCAGTGCATTTATTTGTAATTATTTTGATGCAGATAAACTAGTTAAACATTAAGAACTGATAAAGCAGAAAAAATAAATATACTTAATAAAGTACTAAAATCTAGTGAAGTTAAATAAATGATATGTGAATATTTGTTTGTGTAGCAGCATCACAACTCAGGGCTAGGCAGTCATGGAAATGAGGATATAGTGGGCATGATATAGGATGTGGAGTGATGGGCCTGGGCAAATGAAAAGTGCATTCAGCTTTAAACGTTTAAAAACACATTGGCCAATGGAAATATGTCTGACAAGCTGCCTCTGTGTAGCCCTTTTTCTATCAGACTATAGAAAGAGTACTGGACTAGCAGTCAGCAGAGCTAGATTTGCCAATTGCCGTGGGAGCTACCACTTTTACCAGCTATATGACATTTATATCTCTGCACTTCAGCTCATTCACAATACAATGGACAAAATACTTTTTTGGGTCACAGAAGAATTATGATATTATGATACTACAAACTTGAGAGAAGGGAGGGAAAAGAGGAGGTAGGGAAGAAGTTACATATCATACATTTCCTTTTAAAAGATTATTCCGATCATAACTGTGATATTGTCTAGATCCTTCATTCTGCCAGTGAAAAAGGAGATTCAGAGGCTCCAAATAAGAAGCTAGTTAGTAGCAAAGGGAGCCTATGCCTCCTGGTGTCTTCATGCTTCTTCCCCCCACACCATGGATTCTATTCTTGGTGATAAGGTTGCCACAGACAGATATAGGGACAGCTGTAGAAATCCCCAAAGGAGTTTCTTTCTGATATCTGTTGATATTAAAAGCTTCTGAAATGGCTGCAACTGGGATTAATGGGCCAATGGGAAGGGGAAAAGCCAGTAAAAATTCATGGCATTTAAATTGGCTTGAGCTCAGGCCACAATAAGTAAAGAGTCTTCTCATGAAAGAAGGTTCTCAAAAATATTTTTCACCTTTCCAGAGTCATTGTTCTAGTATCTTTAACAATCAGTATCCAGAATTATTGGATTATTTGTCTAAAAAGAACATGTAGAAAGTCTTTAATCATTATCACCAGCTAGAAAAGTTAACCTTGGTTCTTCTCTTAAATTCCTCATTCAGTCAATGATTAATAAGTTAGCATCTCTGTGCCAAGCATTTGAAATAATATTGTTTTTTTTAACTACTAAAAGCTACATTAATAAAAGAGTAAGATGCAAATTGACTGTACCTTCATGACACCCATCAGCATATCAGGAGCAAGTATGCAAATTAACCCAACAAAGATGGAGGTTAATTTTCATGTGCAGACAACAAGAGGCCACCCAGGTCAGGACATTTGGATCGCAGGCATTCCACACTGCTCCAGCCACTCTGGGCCTCTTTTTTTTTTTCTATTGTGTTACAGATATACATATCTTCCCATTCCCCCCCCCTCCCAGGCATACCCCAATCCCCCAGTGTCCTGTGTTCATTGGTTATGCTTATATGCATGCTTACAAGTCCTTTGGTTGACCTCTTATCTACCCCAGGTCTCCTTCATCTTCCTGCTGTAATTTGACAGTCTGTTTGATGCATTACTGCCTCTGTATCTATCCTTTTGTTCATTGGTTTAAAATGTTCTTTATTATCCACAAATGAGTGGTATCATGTGGTGTTTCTCCTTCATTTACTGGCTTATTTGACTGAGCATAAGGCTATCCAGTTCCATCCAGGTGACTGCAAATGGTAAGAATTCCTTCTTTTTAATGACAGCATAGAATTTCATTGTGTAGATGTACCATATTTTTCTGATCCACTCATCTGCTGACGGACACCTAGGCTGTTTCCAAATTGTAGGTATTGTAAATTGTGCTGCTATGAACATAGGGGTGCATAAATCCTTTCTGATTAGTGTTTCTACTTTCTTAGGTTATTTTCCTAAGAGTGGGATAGCTGGGTCAAATGGGAGGTCCATTTTTAGATTTTTGAGGAAACTCCATACTGTTCTACACAGTGGCTGCACCAGACTGCATTCCCACCAACAGTGCACAAAGTTTCGTTTATCTCTGCATCCTCGACAACACTTATTGTTTGTTGATTTGTTGATGATTGCCAATCTGACAGGTGTGAGATGGTATCACACTGTCATTTTGATTGGAATCTCTCAGATAACTAGTAACTTTGAACATGTTTTCATGTGTCTCTTGGCCTTCCTTCTGTCATCTTTCGAAAAGGTTCTATTTAGGTCCATTGCCCCCCCCCCTTTTTTTTATTGGATCATTTATCTTCCTCTTATTAAGTTGTATAAGTTGGCTGTAAATGTTGGAGATTAAACCTATATCAGTGATAACATTTGCAAATATGTTCTCCCATACAGTGGACTTTCTTGTTTTGTTGATGGTTTCTTTTGCTGTGCAAAAGCTTTTGATTTTGATGTAGTCCCATTTGTTTATTTTTTCTTTAACTTCCATTGCCCTTGTAACAGTATCAGTGAAGAAGTTCTGTAGTCATATGTCTGAGATTGTACTGCCTGTGGATTCCTCTAGTATTTTTATGGTTTCCCATCTAATGTTTAAGTCCTGTATCCATTTAGAGTTTATTTTTGTATTTGGTGTAAGTGGTAGTCCAGTTTCATTTTTTTGCATGTATCTGCCCAATTTTTCCAACACCATTTATTGAAGAGGCTGTCTTGGCTCCATTGTATGTTCATGCCTCCTTTGTCAAATATTAATTGAGCATAGTGGTTTGGGTTGAAATTTGGATTCTCACTTCTATTCCATTGGTCTATATGTCTGTTCTTGTGCCAGTACCAGCTGTTCTAAGAACAGTTGCTTTGTAATATAGCTTGAAATCTGGTATTGAGATTCCACCTACTTTATTCTTCTTTCTCAGGATTGCTGTGGCTATCAGTGGTCTTTTTTTTATTCCAGAATAAGGAATCTTTGAAGAATTCTTTCTAGGTCTGTGAAATATATTGTTAGTATTTTAATGGGTAGTGCATTGAATCTCTAGATTGCTTTGGGTAGTATGGACATTTTAATGATGTTGATTCTCCCAATCCATGAGCATGGTATGTTCTTCCATCTGTTTACATCTTCTTCTATCTCTTTTTTCACTGTCCTGTAGTTTTCTGCATATAGGTCTTTTAACTCCTTAGTTAGGTTTATTCCTAAGTATCTTAATTTTTTTTGATGTGATGGTAAATGGGATTGCTTTTTCAGTCTCTCTTTCTGTAATTTCACTATTAGTGTATAGAAATGCCACAGATTTCTTGGCATTAATTTTGTATCCTATTACATTGCTGAATTAATTTATTAAGTCAATTAGTTTTGGGATGGAGTCCTTCGGGTTTTTTATGTACAGTATCATGTCATCTGCAAATAAGGACAGCTTTACTTCTTCTTTTCCAATTTAGATGCCTTTTATTTCTTCTTCTTGTCTAATTGCAATGGCTAATACTTCCAGTACTATGTCGAACAGGAAAGGTGAGAGGGGATATCCCTGCCTTGTTCCTGTTCTTAGGGGAAATGGTTTTAGTTTTTGCCCATTGAGTATGATGTTAGCTGTGGGTTTATCATATATGGCTTTTATGATATGTCCATTTCTTGCAGGTTGTCCAATTTGTTGGAATAGAGTTGTTCATAGTATTTTTTTTGCCCATTGAGTATGATACTAGTGGTGGGTTTATCATATATTGCTTGTATGATCCTTCTATACCCACCTTGCTGAGAGTTTTTATCAAGAAACGGTGTTGGATTTTGTCAAATGCTTTCTCTGCATCAATTGATATGACTATGTGATTTTTATCTCTCAATTTGTTTATGTGATGTATCACTTTTATTGATTTGCGGATATTGTACCATCCTTGCATTCCTGGGATGAATCCTATTTGGTCATAGTTTATAATCTTTCTGATATACTGCTGGATCCAATTTGCCAGAATTTTGTTGAAGAGTTTGGCATCTATGTTCATGAGAGATATTGGCCTATAATTCTCTTTCATTGTGTTGTCTTTATCTGGTTTTGGTATTCGGGTGATGCTGGCTTCATAGAAGGTGTTTGGAAGTGTTCCTTCTTCTTGAATATTTTTGAATAGTCTGAGGAGGATATGTTTTATTTCTTCCTTGAATGTTTGGTAAAACTCTCTTGTGAAGCCATTTGGCCAGGGCTTTTGTTTGCTGGAAGCTTTTTGATGACTATTTCAATTTCTTCCATAGTTATTTGACTATTGAAATGTTTAGATTCTTCCTGGTTGAGTTTAGGAAGGATATATTTTTCTAGAAATATGTCCATTTCTTGCAGGTTGTCCAATTGGAATAGAATTGTTCATAGTATTTTTTAAACAATCCTTTGTATTTCAGTGGGGTCTGTAATTATTTCTCCTCTTTCAATTCTGATTTTGTTTATTTGGATCTTCTCTCTTTGTTTCTTGGTGAGCCTGGTTAGAGGTCCACCAGTCTTGTTTATCCATTCAAAGAACCAGCTCTTGGTCATGTTGATCTTTTGAATTGTTTCTTTGGTCTCCATTTTGTTTTTTCCACTCTGATCTTTACTATTTCCTTCCTTCTGCCTACATTGGGCTTTTCTTGTTGCTCACTTTCTAGCTCTTTGAGTTGTGGAATTAGGAAATTTATTACCATTGTTTCCTGTTTTTTCCAGCAGGCTTGTAGAGCTATGACCTTCCCTCTCAAGACTGCTTTCACCGTGCTCCATAAATTTTTTATTGTTGTGATGTCATTGTCATTGTCATTTGTTGCCATGATGTTTTTTATTTCTTCCTTTATCTCTCTGGTTACCCAGTCATTGTTTAATAGCATGCTGTTTAGTCTCCATGTGTTTGATTTCTTTGTATTGTTTTTATTGTAGTTGATTTCCAATTTTATGCCACTGTGATCTGAGAAAATGCTTGATATGATTTCTATCTTGTTGAATTTTAAGAGACTTTGCCTATGACCCAAAATATGATCTATCTTTGAAAATGACCCATGTGCACTAGAGAAGAATGTATATTCTGTGGCTTTGGGGTGAAATGTTCTGAAGATATCAGTTAATTCCATCTGGTCTAGTGAGTCATTTAGGACTGATGTTTCTTTTCTGATTTTTTTGTTTAGAGGATTTGTCAAGTGGTGACCATTGGGTATTAAAGTCTCCTACTATGATTGTATTGCTGTCACTCTCTCCCTTAATATCCTCTAGGACTTTTTCTATATACAGTGCTACCTCGAGATACAAGTGCCCTAACATACGAGATTTTTGAGATAAGAGCCGTGAAGCGAGCAATTTTTGCTTTGATATACAAGCAACATTTGAGATAGGAGTAATCACATGGATCGGCTGGCTGCACACAACCCACCAGTTTACTGCGACTGGAGCGTCTCATAGTTTCCCATGCCTCAAGGTTACGGAACAAATTAAACTCGTATCTCGAGGTCCCACTGTATTTAGGTGCTCCTATATTGGGTGCGTATATGAGTTATTTCTTCTTGTTGGATTGTTCCCTTTAGTATTATGACGTGGCCTTCTTTATCTCTTGTTATGTCCTTCACTTTGAGGTCTAATTTGTCAGATATAAGTATTGCAACCCCAGCTTTTATTTCATTTCCATTTGCCTGAAACACCATCTTGCATTCCTTCACTCTCAATCTGTGTGCATCTCTTTTTCTGAGGTGGGTTTCTTATAGACAGGAGATAGATGGATCATGTTTTCTCATCCAATCGGTTACCCTATGTCTTTTGATTGGAGCATTTAATCTGTTTACATTTAAAGTTATTATTGATACGTACTTATCTGTTGCCATACTTATTCTTTACCCCCAATTTCCTTCTTTGATTCCTATTTCTTTTTTTTTTTTACAGCAGACCCTTTAACATTTCTTGCATTGCTTGTTTGGTGGTAATAAATTCCCTTAGTCCTTTTTTGTATGTGAAACTCCTGATTTCCTCTTCAATTTTGATTGAAAGCCTTGCTCTGTACAGTATTCTTGGATTCAGACCCTTCCTTTGCATGACTTTGTATATTTCATTCCATTCCCTTCTGGCCTGATGAGTTTCTATTGAGAAATCAGTAGCTAGTCTTATAGGGGTCTCTTTGTAGGTAACTTTCTGTTTCTCTCTGGCTGCTTTTAAGATTCTTATTTTGTCATTGGTGTTTGCCAATTTAATTATAATGTGCCTTAGTGTCGGTTTGTTGAGGTTCATTTTGCTTGGGACTCTGTGAGCTTCTTGAATTTGTGTGGGTTTTTTTATTTTCTATATTGGGGAAGTTTTCTGTCATTATTTCTTCAAACAGGTTTTCTATTCCTTGCTCAATTTCCATACTTTCTGGAACCCCACTTATGCGGATGTTTTGTTTTGTGTTTTCCCAAAGTTCCCTTAGGCTTTCCTCCTGCTTTTTAAATTTTTTTTCTAGAAGCTGCTATACTTGGGTATTTTTTCCTGCCGTGTCTTCTAGCTCACTGATGAAGTCCTCTGCTTTTTCTAGTCTACTTTTGATGCTTTCTATTGAGTTCTTTATACTATGATGTCATTTTTCATTTCTTCTTGATAATTCTGCATTTCTTTTTGCTTCTTCTTCATTTCCTCTTGGCTCTTACTCACATTGTTGATTTTGTCTTCCATTCTTTTCAGCCACCTTATGACCATTTTTCTGAACTCTTTCTCTGGCAGGTCTCTTTCTTCTTCTATTTTGTTTACTTCCTTTTCTGGTGATACCTGCTTTTCTGTCATATGTGGGCTGTTTCTTCGTCTTCCCCGGTCTTTCTTCTCCAGGTGTCTGGTCATGTAGTTCTCTCTCCTATGTTGATTTAAAGGCACAAACTTATCCCAGGTGAAATCTGACCTTTGTGTGTGGCATGTGGAGCTCCTCTGAGTTCCAGTGTCTGTGCTGATTGGAGAGCGGTGTTCTGGGTCCCCTGGCTGTTTGGTGGGTGCTGCAGCTGGAGATTTTCAGACTGCTGTAGATATCCACTTCCCCCTCAGCCTTGAAATTTTATTTTTACTCCAGTGGAGAAATAGAAAATGTGCCTGAGGGGTAAAGCACCAGGTGGTAAGTCAGGAGCTCCTGTCCCAGCTTTAGCTTCTATACTAACCAACTGAGTAAGTTGGTCAAGTCACTTCCCTCATTGAGATGTCACCTTTCCTTCTGGATAAACAGGATAAAAGATGGTTCTGGGATCTTTGTGCTTGCAGCTCCTCCTGTGGTGCTCCACTCTGAGCCTCTTGACAGCATGGGAAGGCAGAAAGGTGGCTCTGGGCCAGAACAAAAAGGCAGCTGGAGCTGGAGCAAAAGTGATACCATCAGTCAGGGGAAAGGAAGGCCCATTCTTTCACAAAACTTTGTGCATCAGGCATCAAGTAGGAAATATTTGAGTACCGTCTATTTCTCCTGATTTTATAGTAATACAGAAAAAATTAGTTTGTCAGTAGCTGTAATTAGAATCTCAAAGGCAAATCTGTGACCCCACTCAATAAGACATGCAAGGATGAGGATAGTCTATGAAGAAGATGCCATACATTTGATGGAGTATGTAGGAGGGCAGTTTCTCAGGAAACACATCCAGATTGTGTCTTTTTAAAAATTTTTTCATTGTTTAAAGTATTACCTAAGTCTCTCCCCACTCCCCATTGACTTCTCCCTAGCTACTTTCACCTCCCAGTACATGCCTTCACCCCCTACCATCTATGTCTATTGGGTATGCTCATATGCATGCATATAAGTCCTTTGATTGATCTATTACTACCCACACCTTTCCCTGCTTTCCCTCTTCAGTTGCATGGTCTGTTCATTACATCTATTCCTCTGGCTCTATTTTTGCTCATCAGTTTTTGTTGTTTATTGTAACCCACAAATGGATGAGATCATGTGATATTTTTCTTTCATTGCCTGGCTTTTTTCACTTAGCATAATGCTCTCCAGGTCCATCCATGCTGTTGTAAATGGTAAGAGTATCTTCTTTTTTATCACGGCATAGTATTCCATTGTGTATATATACCACAGTTTTTAAATCCACTTATCTGTTGATGGGAACTTAGGCTGTTTCCAAATCTTTTATATATATACATATTGTTTGTTTGATTTTTTTAAAATATATTTTATTGATTTTTTATTGAGAGGAAGGGAGAAGGACAGAGAACTAGAAACATTGATGAGAGAGAGACATTGATCAGCTGCATCCTGCACGTCCCCCACTAGGGATGCGCCCACAATCAAGGTACATGCCCTTGACCGGAATCGAACCTGGGACCTTTCAGTCTACAGACCGACACTCTATCCACTGAGCTAAACTGGTTTTGGCATTTTTTATATATATATTTTATTGATTTTTTTACAGAGAGGAAGGAAAAGGGATAGAGAGCTAGAAACATCGATGAGAGAGAAACATTGATCAGCTGCCTCCTGCACACCTCCTACTGGGGTTGTGCCTGCAACCAAAGTACATGACCTTGACCAGAATCGAACCCGGGACCTTTCAGTTCGCAGGCCGACGTTCTATCCATTAAGCCAAACCAGTTAGTGTTTTGAAATCTTAGCTATTGTAAATTGTGCTGCTATGAACATAGGGATGTATATATTCTTTCTGATTGGTGTTTCTGATTCTTTGGGATATATTCCTAGAAGTGGAATGTGGGAACCTCTTAGCACGTCCTGCGTGGTTCAGGGTTCCCGGTTCAGGGTTCTGGTTTTGAAGGAGGCCGCACACAAATAAAATAAGAGACTAGAAAACATTAATTTTGCGATATTGGGGGGCCAGTAGGAGCCTTCCTCTAGTGGAAAGGACTGTCACCTTCCTTTGGCCTTGCTATCCCTTTTATTTAGGTTTGGGATACACCCTTTGCCCTAAAGCAGGCAATTCCAGTAACAAGTAGATTATCTTTATCAGTCAAGATTTAAAGGATTATTTCATGTGGAAGTTCATTGTCTCATTTAGATGGGGGGTGGCTGGTTTTGACCTTTCAGAGCTTCAAGGTTGACCAGCCTTCTGGCCTCCTGTTTGCATCCATTTAGTGAGAACAATGTTTGGTTTCCAAAAGTGGAATTACTGGGTCAAATGGGGGTTCCATTTTTAATTTTTTAGGAACTCCATACTGTTTTCCACAGTGGCTATACCAGTATGCATTCCCACCAGCAGTGCATGAGGGTTCCTATTTGTCCACATCCTCGCCAGCACTTATCATTGGTTTATTTGTTGATGATAGCCCTTCTGACAGATGTGAGATATCTCATTGTTGTTTTGATTTGCATCTCAGATGATTAGTGATTTTGAGCATGTTTTCATATGTCTCTTGGCCTTCTGCATGCCCTCTTTTAAAAAGTGTCTATTTAGGTCCTTTGCCGAATTTTAATTGGATTGTTTATCTTTTGTTAAGTTGTATGGGTACTTTCACCTATAAATTTTGGAGATTAAACCCTTATCCAAGATAACATTGGCAAATATGTTCTCCCATGCAGTGGGCTTTCTTATTGTTTTATTGATGGTTTCTTTTGCCTTGCAGAAGCTTTTTATTTTGAAGTCCCATTTGTTTATTTTCTGTTTAGTTTCCATTGCCCTAGGACAGTAGTAGGCAAATTCACTAATCAACAGAGTGGCAAACTGCGGCTTGCAAGCCACATTTTGCTGACCACTACCTTAAGAGCTGTATTGGTAAAGATATTGCTATGACAGATGTCAGCTATTTTGCTGCCTATGGCTTGTAATATGATTTTTATGGTTTCCCATCTTATGTTTGAGCCTTTTATCTATTTGGAGTTTAACTTTGTGTATGGTATAAGTTGATGGTCTAGTTTCATTTTTTTCCATGTATCTGTCCAATTTTCCCAACACTTTATTGAAATGACTCTCTTGACTCCATTGTATGTTCTTTCCTCCTTTGTCAGATATTAATTGAGCATAATGATTTGGGTCGATTCCTGGGTTCTCTGTTCTGTCCCATTGGTCTATATGTCTCTTCTTGTGCAATACCAGGCCATTTTGATAACAGTGGCTTTGTATTAAGCTTAATATCTGATACTGTGATCCTTCCGATTTTGTTCTCCTTTCTCAGGATTGCTGTAGCTATTCAGGGCATTTTCTATTCCATATGAATTTTTAGAGAGTTCTTTCTAGGTCTGTGAAATATGCAGTTGGTATTTTAATGGGGGTTGAATTGAATCAATATACATTGCTTTGGGTAATATGGACATTTTAATAATGTTTATTCTACCAATCCATGAACATGGTATATTCTTCCATTTGTTTAAGTCTTCCTCTATCTCTTTTTTCAACACCCTGTAGTTTTCCAAGTATAGGTCTTTTCCATCCTTAGTTAAGTTTATTCCTAGGTATCTTAATTTTTTTGTTGCAATGAGTTCATTATTGGTATATAAAAAAGCCATAGATTTCTGGGTGTTAATTCTGTATCCTGCTACATTGCCAAATTCATGTTTGTTTGTTTTTTATGGAATGTTTAGAGCTTTTTATGTATATATCATGTCATCTGCCAATAATGACAGTTTTACTTTCTTTCCAACTTAGATGCCTTTTATTTCTTTCTTCTGGTCTGACAGCTATAGCTAGCAATTCCAGTACTATGTCAGACAGGAGTGGTGAAAGTAGGCATCCCTGTCTTGTTCCTTTTCTTAGAGGAAATGGTTTTAATTTTTGCCCATAGAGTATGATGTTGACTGTAGGTTTGTCATATATGGTCTTTATTATGTTGAGGTATGATCCTTTTATTCCTACTTTGCTGAGAGTTTTTATCAAGAAAGGATTTGGATTTTATCAGATGCTTTTTCTGCATTAATTGATATGATTATGTGATTTTTGTCTCTCAATTTGTTCATGTGATGTACAGTGTTTGTTGATTTGTGGATATTGTACCAGCCTCACATCCCCAGAATAAATCCCACTTGGTCATGGTGTATGATCTTTCTAATGTATTACTGAATCCAATTTTCTAGAATTTTGTTTAGGATTTTAACATCTATGTTCATCAGGGATATTGGCCTAAAATTCTCTTTCTTTGTAGTGTCCTTATCTGGTTTTGGTATTAGGGTAATGCTGGCTTCATAGAAAGAGCTTGGAAGTATGACTTCTTCAAGAATTTTTTGGAATAGTATGAGAAAGATAGGTTTTAGTTTTTTTGTTTTGTTTTGTTTTGTTTTGTTTTTTTATCAAGAGAGAGAGAGAGAGGAAGGAGGAGGGAGGGAGGGAGGGAGGGAGGAAGGGAGGGAGGGAGAAAGGAAAGAAGCTCTTCTTTTTATTTTTGATAAAATTCCCATGTGAAGCCATCCTGACCAGGGCTTTTGTTTATTGGAAGTTTTTTGATTACTGCTTCAATTTCCTCAGTTGTTATTGGTCTTCTCAGGTTTTTTATTCTTCCAGTTGAGTTTTGGAATATTTTATTTTTCTAGGAAAAAGCCATTTTATCTAGGTTGTCCAGTTTGTTGGAGTAGAGTTGTTCATAGTATTTATATATATATATAAAATCTTTTGTTTGTCTGTGGGGTTGGTTGTTACTTCAACTCTTTTATTTCTGATTTTGTTTATTTGGATTCTCTCTATTGGTTTCTTCATGAGCCTGGCTAGAGGTTCATCAATCTCATTTATTCTTTGGTTTTATTGATCTTTGTATTATCTTTCTTTCTTTTTTCCTTTTTTTTCTTTCTTTCTTTTTTCTTTCTTTCTGTCTGTCATTTATTTTTACTCTGATATTTATTATGTCCTTCTTTCTTCTTACTCTGGGCTTTTCTTATTGCTTTCTTCCTAATTCTTCAAGTTGTAGGGTTAAATAATTTATTATCATTGTTTTCTTATTTTCTGAGGTAGACCTGAAATGCTATGAACTTCCTTCTCAGGACTGCTTTCACTGTGTCCCATAGATTTTTGGATTGTGGACCTAGAGATCCTAGCCAGTGCCAGTGGCACAAAGAACTAAAAGCATATCGATTAGAAAGGAAGAAAAAAAAAGCTCTTTATTTACTAACAATATGATTACCTATATATAAAATACCAAAGGACCTACAGAAAACCTACTAAAACTAATAAATTATTTTAGAAAGTTTATAGGATGTAAGATAAATATATAAAATCAATGTATTTCTATATTTTTTGAATAAACTATAGGAAATGGAACAATTTGTAATACCAATGAAAAAAATACTTAGCAATAAAGCTAACAAAATGTGTGCAAGATTTATATACTGAAAACTAAAAAACATTGAGAGAAATTAAAAAAAAAAACAAAGGAAGAGAAATACTGATTGTGAATTCAAAGATTTAAGATTATGTAAGGTTATTTGTTCCCAAATTAATCTAATTAAACCATAATTCCAATAATAATTCTGCTTTTCCTATAGAAATTAATAAGCTGATTCTAAAATGTATATGAAAAATATAAGGAACTTGCATAATCAACATAATTTTGAAAAATAATAAAATTGGAGGACTGGCATGTCCTGATTTAAAAACTTACTATAAAGCTACAATAGTAGTATTAGAGGAAGGATAAATATTAAGACCAATGAAGCAGAATAAAGAATCCAGAAATATACTCACACTTATATGATCAATTGATTTTCAACAAGGATTCCAAGTTATCTCAATGGATAAAGGATAGTCTTTCTAATAAATGGGGCTGAACAACTGGATATCCACTTGAAAATAATGAATTTTGTCCCATAATTTTCACCATAAATGAAAATGGACTTAAATTAAACATAAATATAAATGTAAAGTACATTATAAAATTTCCAGAAAAAATCATAAGATCTTTGTGAACTTTACAAGGGCAAAAATTTTCTCAGGATATAATAAAACATAAGTTACAAAAGAAATATTGATAAAAATTGAACATCACCAAAATTAAAAAATGTCTGTACTTTAAAAGATACTGTTAATAAAATATAGAGTCAGACTGGGAGAAAACGTTTGCAAAATATATCTGATAAAGCACTTCTCTCCAAAATTTATAAAGAATTCTCACAACTCAACAACAAAAAAATAACTAGTTTTTTTAAATGGGAAAAATGAACAGCCTCTTCAACAAAGAAAGAGGTAGAAATGACAAATAAGTCCATGAAAAAATGTTCAACATCATTAGTCATTAGAGAAAAGCAAGTGAAATCACAGTGAAAGGTGCTAAGAAGGATACAGAGCAACTGCAACTTCGCGCTATTTTTTATGAGAATGTGAAAAAGGTACAATCACTTTAGAAAACAGTTTGGCAATTTCTTATAAGGTTAAACACATAACAACATTTCCACCTCAGGAAATTAAATCCAAAAGGTTTATATGGATATTTATATCCGCTGTATTCATAATCACTAAAAGTAGGAAAGCATCAATACAACTGGTGAATGGCCCAACAAATTATGAAGCATCAATACAACTGAAAACTCTTCAATAAAAAAGAACAAACTACTGATATTACAACATCTCAAAAGCATTATGCAAAGTGAAAGAAGCAAGACACAAAAGACTACATATATATATATATGGTTTGATTCTATTTTTAGCACATGGAAAAAGGCAAAATTATAGGTAAAAATTAGACAAAGCTTTGTAGGTTCTAGGGTTGAAGTAGAGGTTTGACTACAAAGAGGAACAAGGGATTTTTTTTTTGGAATGATGGAAATATTTTATATCTTGACTGTGATGGCAGTTATCTGGTACATATATTTCTCAAAACTCAGAAAATGCTTGAGCCTAGGAAACATTGCATGAAAGGACTACTAAAATACATAAGGGAATTAAAAGACTTTAAAAATTCATATTATTTATTTTTTAAAATATTACAGATGTCCCCTTTTCTTCCCCATTCACTCCCTCCATCCCCTACTTTTCCCCTCCCCAGGCCTTCACCTCACTATTGTTTGACCACGGGTTATGCATATATGCATATAAACTCTTTGATTAATCTCTTTCTGCTCCTTTCTCCCCTACTTCCCTCTGAAATTCATTATTTTTGTTTCATGCTTCAATATCTTTGGCTATATTTTGTTCATCAGTTTATTTCATTCTTTAGATTCCACATATAAGTGAGATCATGTGATACTTGTCTTTTTCTGACTGGCTTATTTCAATTAGCATAATACTCTCCAGGTCCCTTTATGCTTAAATATTTTAAAGTTAATACTCTATCATTCTAGAAAATGGAGAGCGAATATTATTGAAGGCCATAAAATCATAAAGTACACATTTGATTGAGTATAAATGAGCCAGAGAAACGTTCACCAAATCCTGGGTAGAATATCATTACACATTGAAGTTTGGATAAATAGTTTAAATGAAGAGAAGTCAGTATTACTTTAATGTTATGAAACATAAGCCTACCACAGAATAGGTGATTTGGGCAAACCTGAGTTGAACATATAGCTTCCTACCTATTAATTAGATAGCTTCAGTTTCCTCACCTGAAATAAAATGGGGATAATCATGCCTTCCATGCATGGCAGTTTTAAAGATGAAAGTTCTGGATACATTTTAGGGACTTGATAAATTGCATATAAATTATCATTCTTAGTACCAATAATTTTCTGCTGTAGGATGTAGTCAGTTTTGAGAATTTATTATTTCATCTCTTTTGCAAATATGAGAATAAATGTTTTATACATGGTTTTATAAGGAAGTGCAGATGTTCTAGTACCTTCTGACCTTTTAAGATTATTGTACTGGGAGTGTTTAATGACTGATCTTCCAGAGCTGTTATTATGTCTTACCTGAGCCCAAGGAAGATAACACTCTGACCCAGAATGGCCTTCCTCTTTTTATTCTTTTTTTATTGAATTTATTAGAGTGACACTGGTTAAAAAACATATACAGATTTCAGGCGCACAGTTTTACACCACATCACCTGTACATTGTATTGTGTGTCCAACACTCCAAGTCAGGTCTCCTTCCATCACCATTTATCCTCCCTATACCTTTCCCCACCCTCTGCTCATCAAGCATCACCCTATCCATGAGTTCTACTCTTTTTTTTTTCTCAATCCCTCCACTCACACACACCCAGCCACTCCCCCAACAGCTGGCAGCCTGCTCTCTATCTGAGTATGTCTCTGTTTTGCTTGTTAGTTCATTTTGTTTGTTTTTTGTTGTTGTTCTTTTTAAAAATAATTATTTATTGTTGAAAGTACTATATATGTCCCCTTTTTTCCCCAATTGGTGACCTCCAGTTCACCCCCACCTTCCATCCCAGGACCTCACCACCCCATTATCTGTGTCCATGGGCCATGCATATATGCATACAAGGTTCTTGGTTGATTACCTTCCACCCACCAACCTCCCCTACCTTCCCTTTGCGATTCTACACTCTGTTTTATGCTTCCATGTCTCTGGATTCATTCCGTCCATCAGTTTATTTTATTACTTAGATTCCACATATGAGATCATGTGATACTTGTCTCTCTCTGACTGACTTATTTCATTTAGCATGATACTCTCCAGGTCCCTCCATGCTGTCTCAAATGGTAATATTTACTATTGCGTAATATTTCCTGGAATAAATGTACCACAGCATTTTTATCCACTCATCTACTGATGGGCACTTGGGTTATTTCCAGATCTTAGCTATTGTAAATTATGATGTTATGAACACAGGGGTGCACACATTCTTTCTGATTGGTATTTCAATTTCTTAGCATATATTCCTAGAAGTGAGATCGCTGGAGTAAATGGAAGTTCCATATTTAATTTTTTGAGGAAACTCCATACCATTTTCCATAAGGCTGCACCAGTCTGCATTCCCACCAGCAGTGTACCTGGGTTCCCTTTGCTCCACATCCTCGCCAATACTTATCATTTATTGATTTGTTGGTGGTAACCATTCTGACAGGTGTGAGGTGATATCACATTGTCGTTTTAATTTGCATCTCTCTAATGACCAGACTTTGAGCATCTTTTTCGTATGTCTCTTGGCCATCTGTATGTCCTCTTTGAGGAAGTGTCTATTTAGGTCCTTTGCCCATTTTTTAATTGGATTGTTTCTCTTTCTCCTGTTAAGTTATATGAGTTCCTTATATATTTTGGGTATCAACACATCAGCTGTATCATTGCCAAATATGTTTTCCCATGCAATGGGCTCCCTTTTCGTTTTGTTTATGGTTTATTCTGCTGTGCAGGAATTTTTTATTTTGATCTAATCTCATTTGTTTATTTTTTCCTTAGTTTTCTTTGCCCTAGGAGATGTATTCATAAACATACTGCTACGAGAGCTATCTGAGACTTTGCTGCCTATGGTTTCTTCTAGGATTTTCATGGTTTCACAACTTACATTTAAGTATTTTATCCATTTTGAGTTTATTCTTGTGTATGGTGTAAGTTGCTGGTCTAGTTTCAATTTTTTGCATGTATCTGTACAATTTTCCCAATAACATTTATTGACAAGATTATCTTGACTCCACTATACTAGTATGCTCTTATCCCTTTGTCAAATATTAATTGAGTGTAATGGCTTGGGATGATTTTTAAGGTCTCTGTTTTGTTCCATTATCTATATGCCTGTTCTTGTTCCAGTACCAGGTTGTTTTGATTATGGTAGCTTTGTAATATAACTTTAAATCTGGTATTATGATTCCTCCAACTTTTTTCTTCTCTCTCAGGACTACTATGACTATCCAGGGTCTTTTTAGGTTCCATATAAATTTTTGGAGTATTTGTTCTAGATCTGTGAAAGATGCTATTGGTATTTTAATAGGGATTACACTGAATCTATAAATTGTCCTGGGTAATATGGACATTTTAATGATGTTGATTCTACCAACCCATGTTAGTACATTTTGTTCATTAGATTCCACATATGAGTGAAATCATATGGTATTTGTCTTTCTCTCACTGACTTATTTTACTTAGTATAATGCTCTCCAGTACCATCCATGCTATTGCAATGGGTAAAATTTATTTCTTTTTTGTGACTGAGTAGTATTCCATGCATAAATGTACCACAGCTTTTTTGTCCCTCATCTACCAGACAATTGGGCTGCTTCCAAATCTTGGCTATTGTAAATAAAGCTGCAATAAACATAGGGGTGCATATATCCTTTCAAATTAATGTTTCACATTTCTTCAGATAAATTCCTAGAAATGGAATTGGTGGTGTTTCTTCCTATAAGCTCATGTGTTTTTATCAATAACAGGTTTTGTGGCATTGAGTTTTTAAAATTTATTTTCCTACTTGCCAGCCTTTTGAATCAAAAGTCAACCACCTCCAATTCCAAGCTGGTGATTTTTGTTTTGTCATTCTCATGTGAAAATTCCCTTTTACTTGGTCTTTGGGAATTCACACATGTTGCATCTCTCCTTCAAGGTGACATAGAGCCTGCAGTTTGCCTTGGTTTACCTAATTGCAGCTAGTCTGGAGGATGACTGCTCACCTCTCTGAGGTATACCCAGGGTCTCCCAAAAAGAATGAGTATGACCATCTCAAATGTGCCCTCCAAGACTTGAAAATTTTCCTGCTTGTTTTCTTGTAATGTTATAACAAATAGTAGCAGACACTGTATTTTATTTTCATAGGTTTGGCATAAAATCTTGGATCTTTTAAATTACTTTCCCACACTAATCTAGATGGCAAGCCATACTTAACTGCCCTACAAATTGCACCACAATAATTGGGTATTTCTTTGAATCATAAGTCCACTATCTCTTACAGAGAATGAACATCGGTTTAAGGGCCTTCTTGGTCATAGCTGATAGCTTACAGCAGAAAGACGGTGAACCACCCATGCCCGTTACAGGCGCTGTCCTCCCATCAGGAAACACGTTGAGAGTGAAGAAAACATATTTGAGTAAAACACTCACTGAAGAGGAGGCCAAAATGATAGGTGGGTTTAAAAAATGTATTAGATATGGGACTTATTAAATCTTAAAAATAATCCAAAATATTTACCCTTAGTGGTACACTTAGAAAAAAATATTTTTTCTTTTCCTCACCTAAGGATATGTTTATTTTGTATAGAGAGAGGAAAGGAGAGACAAAGATATATAGAGAAATACCATGTGGGAGAGAAACATCCATTGGTTTCCTCCTGTATGTGCCCTGACTGGGAATCAAACCCACAACCTAGGTATGTTCCCTGACCAGGCATGGAACCCACAACCCTTTGGTGCATGGGAGGATGCTTCAACCAACTAATTTAACCATCTGGCCAGGGAAAAAAGATCTTTATAAAAGGAGCTATGCTTCCCCTTAAACTTTTTGGTAAACATTTTGCCATTTTAATGTTAGACTCTTACCTATGGTCTTTTCAAACTTCTAATGTTGATTATCTACAATTTATAGTAAATTTCTAAGACATCTGTGTCCTTTGGTAATCTTGTTTATAAAGCAACCACATGTGCATTTATTTATTCATTCATTTATTTGTTTATTTTTATAGCTTCTTTTCTTCTTTTTTTCAGTAAAATTAGTTTAATCTACCACACATATTGGGTTAGTTATATTTTGGATTTAGCCTATATGAGAGTTTCATTGTAATTCAGCAATCTTAATTCTAAGAGATGATTTTTCTGTATTTATTTCTTTCTGAGTATCTGAATTTAGAAACCTACTACAAAGTTTGTTAAGATAGTAACTAGAATTCAAAGGCCTAATAAAAATACATGAGGATGTTTTTTGCTTTAAATATAGGGTGTTCCAAAAAAATGTATACACATATTTTGAATAATTATAAAGGCAGTGTTTATTAGAATACATTTCACTTTCAAAATTGTGCTATCAGCTTTTAAAGTGTGTTTACATTTTTTGGGATACCTTGTATTTATCTTTTATGCAATGCTTAAAGGAGTTCAAAAATATTTAATACATGAGAAATAACCACTAATAATTATTTTATTAAAGTATACATTGTAAATGCAATGCAATTTACTTTTCATTTGTATGACACACATAAACATATAAAATGTATATTTTAAATATATATGACATACATATGTGTCTTTCCTGAAGGACACTGACACTGTATTTAATGAAACCAATAAAATAATATAGCTAAAATATATTTTCCTTTATTTTAAAATTGATGATGTGAAGTTATTTTGTTTATTTTATTTTTTAAAATCCACACATATATTTCAGAGTATATCCTCACCCTAAGTGAGAATTATTCTTCATTTGTCAATGATGGTGAATTTTCTTGTACTAATTTAGAAATATAAAAATTTTAAAGTAGAACTTTCTATTTCCTTGTTTATTTTAACTATTCTGAAAAATATTTTCCATTGAAGTATTAGAATGTCTACTTATTCCTAATTTAAATGGGTATTTGGTGAACATCCACTAAGTGCAGGGCACTGTGCTAACCATCCTGCAGATAAGAGATTGAATTAAACTTTGTTCAAGGAAGCCATCAGCTATAGAAAGACTTCAGTAAAAAATGACATAGAGGCTAAGTACACTAAGATTTCATTCTTTGATAAATTTAGTCAAAGATGTAAATGTAATGCATTTTTTTCAGGCATGTCATTATATTATTCTCAAGTACGAAAAGCTGTGGACAGCATTTTAAGGCACCTTGATAAAGAAGTAGGAAGGTATATGATGCTTACTAACGTCCAGATGTTAAACAAAGAACCTGAGGACATGATCACGTGAGTACAGTAAGGATCAAGTCTCAACAAAGGTTTGAATAACCAGAAGATACCAGTAGAGATTCTTCTCATTTATTCTGTGTAGCTGACCCTTGAACAACATGGGGGATAGAGGCACCGACCCCTGCACAGTTGAAAATCTATGGGTAATTTTTTCTCCCCCAAACTTAATTATTTATAGTCTACTCTTGCTCAGATATCTTACTGATAACATAAGCAATTGATTAACTCATATTTGTATACTATATGTATTATGCACTGTATTCTCCCAATAAAGTGAGTTAGGGAAAAGAAAATATTATTAAGAAAATCATAAGGAAGATAAAATACATTTCAGTACTCTTCATATTTATTGAAAAAAAAATCTCTGTGTAAGTAGACCTATACAGTTGAAACCCATGTTGTTCAAGGGTCAACTGTATTTTGTTCTTTCCTTCTTAGAATCAGATTTTTAAGAATTGTTAAGGTTGTAAAAGCATACTTTCATAATATTGGACTAACTATGAAAATAAGTGCAAGCCTGATATTGATCTACTTTAGTTATATGTGAAGTATCATTCAGCCAGTAAGTTAGAAAATGGACTCAAGACTCAGATTCATTGATTCATGTTTTTCTGACATGGCATTTTGCTCCCAAGCTTTACCATGGTGCTATCGTTCATTTTTTCAGCAGTGATCTTTTGTTCCCAAGCTTGATCACCAGTTTTCAGACATTCCATCTTAATAAATGTCAAATTCACTTGTTTCTGGTGATAGTCCTGAACTGAGAGAGTTAAACCTGCTGAATAGTCTCTATGCAACCATGTCATAGAAATACTGGATTTTAAGAAAGTATTTGTAACTTTGAATGTAGAAATGAAATGTTCTTAGCCAAAATCTAAGATCTAGATTTGTAATCAGAGTTCTACAAAAGAAACTCATACAACTTATATTTGCTACATTTTATTAATTATGGCAGAAACTAGGATTAGGTTTTAACTTAACTTTTTTTTTAATCCTCGCCTAAGGGTATTTTTCCATTTATTTTATTCATTTATTTTAATCTTTCTCTTTTTTATTTCTTATTGTTTAAAATATTACATATATTAGTACATATATCTCCTTTTTTCCCCCATTTACCTTCCCCCAGCTTCCCCTACCCTCTGTCACATGTTCTCAATTTCCTCTCCCCCGCAGTATCTTGTGTCCATTGATGTACTTATAATGCATGCATACAAGTCCTGTGGTTGATCTATTTTCCTCCCTCCCCAACATTCCCCAAGCTTCCAGCTATAATTTGACAGTCTGTTGGGTGCTTTACTGCCTCTGTATCTATCTTTTTATTCATCATTTTATAATGTTCTTTATTTTCCATAAATGAATGAGATTATGTGGTATTTTTATTTATTGCCTTGCTTATTTAACTTAACATAATGTTCTCCAGGTCCATCCATGCTACTGCAAATTGTAAGAGTTCCTTATTTTTTATAGCAGGGTAGTATTCCATTGTGTAGATGTATCATAGTTTTCTAATCCACTCATTTGCTGATGGGCATTTGGTCTGTTTCCAAATTTTAGCTAGGTGAATTGTGCAGCTGTGAATATAGGGGTACATATATCCTTTCTGATTCATGTATCTAGTTTCTTGGTATATAATCCTAGAAGTGGGATTACTGGGTCAAATGGGAGCTCCATTTTTAGTTTTTTGAGGAAACTGCATACTGTGACTGCAGCAGTCTGTATTCCCAACAGCAGTGCAGGATGGTTCCTTCTTCTCCGCATCCTTGCCAGCACTTGTCATTTGTTGATTTGTTGATGGTTGACAGATATGCAATGGTACTGCACTGTCATTTTGATTTGCATCTTTTGGATAATTAGTGACTTTGAGCATGTTTTCATATGTCTCTTGGTCTTCCTTACATCTTCTTTCGAGATGATTCTATTTAGGTCCATTGCCAATTTTTTTTATTGGATCATTTATCTTCCTTTTATTAAGTTGAATAAGTTCCCTGTAGATGTTGGAGAATAAACCTTTATCAGTGACCATTATTATGTTGAGGTATGATCCCTTTATTCCTACTTTGCTGAGAGTTTTTATCAATTGGTATGACTATGTCATTTTTATCTCTCTATTTGTTTATGTGATGTATCACATTTATTGATTTGCAGATATTATACCATCCTTGCATTCCTGGGGTAAATCCCACTTGGCCATGGTGTATGATCTTTCTGATATACTGCTGGATCCAATTTGAGGGAATTTTGCTGAGGATTCTGGCATCTATGTTCATGAGAGATATTGGCCTATAATTCTCTTTCATTGTGTTGTCTTTATCTGGTTTTGGTATTCGGTGATGCTGGCTTTACAGAATGAGCTTGGAAATGTTCTTTCCTCTTGAATTTTTTGGAATAATCTGAGGAGGATAGGTTTCAGTTCTTCCTTGAATGTTTGGTAAAATTCCCCTGTGAAGCCATCTGGCCCCGGGTTCTTATTTGCTAGAAGCTTTTTGATGACTGCTTCAATTTATTCCATAGTTATTGTCCTATTGTGATGTTTACATTCTTCCTGGTTGAGTTTTGGAAGGTTATATTTTTTTCTAGGAATATATCCATTTCCTCCAGGTTGTCCAGTTTGTTAGAATAGAGTTGCACATAGTATTTTTTAACAATCCTTTATATTTCAGTGGGATTTGTTGTTATTTCTCCTCTTTCATTTCTGATTTTGTTTACTTGGGTCCTCTCTCTTTGCTTCTTGGTGAGCCTAGCTAGTGGTTCATCAATCTTGTTTATCCTTTCAAAGAACCAGCTCTTGGTTATGTTGATCTTTTTATTGTTTTGGGGTCTCAATGTCATTTATCTCCACTCCAATCTTTAGTATTTCCTTCCTTCTGCCTACACTGGGCTTTACCGGTTGCTCTCTTTCTAACTCTATGAGATGTAGGGTTAGGTAATTTATTACCATTTTTTCTTGTGTTTTGCAGTAGGCTTGTAGAGTTATGAACTTCCCTCTCAAGACTGCTTTCGCTGTGATCCATAGATTTGGGATTGTTGTGTTGTCATTGTCATTTCTTGTCATGATGTTTTTTATTTCTTCTTTGATCTCTCCGGTAACCCAGTCATCATTGTTTAATAGCATGTTGTTTAGTCTCCCTGTGTTTGATTTTTTTGGATTGTTTTTATTGTAGTTGATTTCCAGTTTTAAGCCACTGTAATCTGAGAAGATGCTTGATATCATTTCTCTCTTCTTGAATTTGAAGAGACTTTTCCCTATGATACAACATATGGTCTATTTTTTAAAATGAGACAGGTGCACATGAGAAGAATGTATATTCTGTAGCTTTGGGGTGAAATGTTCTGAAATGTTCAATTAACTCCATCTGATCTAGTGAGTTATTTAGGATTTATTTATTCATTTATTTTGCTGATTTTTGGTTAGAGGATTTGTCCAAAGGTGATAGTGGGGTATTAAAGTCTCCTACTATGATTGTAGTGCTGTCAATCTCTCCCTTGATATTCTCCAGAAGTTTTTTTATGTATTTGGGTGCTCCTTTATTGGGTGTGTATATGTTTACCAGAGTTATTTCTTCTTGTTGGATTGCTCCCTTTAGTTTTATGAAGTGGCCTTCTTTATCTCTTGTTGTCCTTCACTTTGAGGTCTAATTTGTCAGATATAAGTATTGCTACCACAGCTTTTTTTCTTTTTCATTTCCATTTGCCTGAAGAACCTTTTTCCATCTCTTCACCCTCAGTCTTTGTGCATCTTTTTTTCTGAGGTGGGTTTCTTATAGACAGCAGATATATGGGTCTTCTTTTCTTATCCAGTCCATTACCCTATGTCTTTTGATTGGTGCATTTATTCCATTTACATTTAAAGTTATTATTGATAGTTGCTTATTTGTCATCATGTTTATTTTTTACCCCCGTGGTCCTTCTTGGCTTCCTATTTCTTTTTTTTACACCAGACCCTTTATCATATCTTGCATTGCTGGTTTGGTGGAAATAAATTCCCTTATTCCTTTTTTGTTTGTGAAGCTCCTCATTTCACCTTCAATTTTGATTGATAGCCTTGCTCGGTATGGTATTCTTGGATTCAGACCCTTCCTCTGCATAATTTTTTATATTTCATTCCATTCCCTTCTGGCCTGATGAGTTTCTATTGAGAAAGCAGTCCCTAGTCTGAGGGGGGTTCCTTTGTAGATAACTTTCTGTCTCTCTCTGACCACTTTTAAGATTCTTACTTTGTCGTTGGTATTTGCCAATTTATTTATAATGTGCCTTGATGACAGTCTTTTGGGGTTCATTTTGCTTGGGGCTCTGTGAGCTTCTTGGATTTGTGTGGGTTTTTTCCTCCCTATATCTGGGAAGTTTTCTGTCATTTCTTGAAATAGGTTTCCAATTCCTTGCTCAGTTTCCTCTCCTTCTGGAACCCTTATTATGTGAATGTTGTTTTGTTTCATGTTGTGTCCTGCTTTTTAATTTTTTTTTTAGAAGCTGCTCTATTTGGATACTTTTTTCTACCTTGTCTTCTAGCTCACTGATGTGGTCCTCTGCTTCTTCTAGTCTACTCTTAATGCTTTCTATTGAGTTCTTTACAGCAGCAATGTCATTTTTCATATCCTCTTGGTTTTTACACATATTCTTAAATTTGTCTTCCATTCTTTTCAGCCACCTTATGACCATTTCTCTGAATTCTTCATCTGGCAGGTTGCTTGCCTCCATTTTGTTTACTTCCTTTTCTGCTGATGCCTGCTTTTTTTTTCATATGTGGGCTGTTTCTTTGTCTGTCCATGGTCTCTCTTCTCTGGGTATCTGGTTATGTAGTTCTCTCTCCTGCATTGATTTAAAGGCACAAAATACAGCACAACCAGGTAAAAAGCACATGGCACTGAACAGAAATGTATGCACTATATTAATAACCCCAAATAAAGGTGACCACCAGAGAAAGGCAAATTAGAGAATAAGAAAGAAAGAAGAAAAAAAGAAAGAGAGAGAGAGAGAGAGAGAGGTGCAAAAATGAAGTTAGGAAAAGGACAAAAGAGTAAGAGAGAAAAGAAAGAGAATACAAAAGAAGAGGGGGGAAAACTATATATATGGGTAGAAAAGTCCAATAGAACAGCCACTAATCCCAACAAATGCCAGCAACAAGTACCTGAAGATCAATACAAACTATAAACAACAACTAATGTCAAGGAGGCAAGGGAAAGCAGAAGCAAAAAACAAACAAGAACAAAACAAAAAGAATAAGCAAGACAATCTCACAAACAAAAATAAAAAATTGATATAATCAACAATCAAGCAAACAACAACAAAAGGACAGAGAGAAAAACAATTTTTTATATAGTGAAGACGGAGAAGAGAAAGTTATGTATGTACTTAGAGCAGGGGATTGGAAATTAGATATATAAGTAGGGTGAAATTTTAACTGATGGTAAAAAGAAATACAGTAGTACCTCTAGATATGAGTTTAATTCATTCCATAACCTTGAGGCATGGGAAACTATGAGACTCTCGAGTCACACAGTAAACTGGTGGGTCATGTGCAGCTGGCCGATCCGAGCGATTACTCCTATCTCAAATGTTGCTCATATTTCAAAGCAAAAATCACTCACTTGACGGCTCGTATCTCAAAAATCTCGTATGTTAGGGCACTCTTATCTCAAGGTACCACTATAATAGGAAAAGCTAAAGCAGGAAAGGGGTAAGAGAAACAGGACAGCAAAGGAGACAAATTCAGAAGAGAGTTATGGCATAAAGGTAAAGTTGAGATAGAGTAAAATGATGCTAAAGGAAAGATGAAAATAGAATGTAAAACACTAACCCCAAAATAAAATAAAAAGAAAATAAATGATACTTTTTTAAAAAGGGTAAGATAGTAGTAGTAATAATACTGATTGAAAATTAAAATGTAATAATTAAAAAGGCAAAATCAAGTAGGAAAAAAAGTTTCTTAAGTAAAAGATGAAAAAAATAAAATAAAAAATTTGCAAATGTCATTGACTTCCTCTACTGTTCTGTTTAGCACACCTGTTTCCTAGTCAGGACAGTATTGCAGTTCCCTGTGTTCCACTGTTCCTCAGTGTTTTAAGCCAGTCCTGAGATGACAGATAGATAAATAGATAGATGTTATTGATTTTTTTACAGAGAGGAAGGGAGAGGGATAGAGAGAGTTAGAAACATTAATGAGAGAGAAACATCAATCAGCTACCTCCTGCATAGCATCTACTGGGGATGTGCCCACAACCAAGGTACATGCCCTTAACCAAAATCAAACCTGGGACCTTTCAGTCCACAGGCTGACGCTCTATCCACTGAGCCAAACCAGTTTCGGCCAGTCCTGATTTTTAAGCAGGCAGTGTGTCTTAATTGCTTGTATTCCTTTATTTGTGTTTACCCAAGAGTCAATTTTTGATTCAACCCTTGGTGGTAGTGTTTCTGGATTGACCTTCGGGTCTATAGATCCTCTCTAGCCAGTGCTTAGATCCTGCTTTTCCTGTGGCACTCAATACCGGTTTGTGGAAGTGGGTTGCCCAGAGCTGGTTCTCTAATAGTTATTCCCTGTTCTGATCCCCAGGTTCCAGAAAAACAACTTTCCCCTGCAGTCTCTTAGAGTTTTCCCAATTGGTTGATCCTATACATTATGCTTAGTAATCAGCAGCAAGGATTTAAAAAAGAAAAAAACAAAACAAAAAAATAAAACAAAAGAAAAAGAGCCAGTGTAAGTGTGTGAACTCTGGGGCTGCACAAAAGTCTGTGCATTCTTTTTTTCCACTTGGTTCTAAGCAGCCGGCACACTTTTCAAATTTTTAGTCTGTCCTTTTGCATCAGATCAAAATGGGTTGCTTTTAAGAGTTCCTTTCTGTTGGCAGCTCTGAGGACCCTCTTCCCCATTCGAGGATCACACTAGCCCCAACAGCTACAGATTTTTCTATGTGCAGATTTCCCCTGGTCCTCCAACTCCCACAGTGCACGCTTTTCTCTCTCCTGCCAGGAGCAGAGATTTTACCTTATCACAGGCAAAATCTGACCTTTCTATAGTGGAGTATAGAGCTCCTCTGAATCCATGTGTTTATGCCAATTGGGGACTAGTGCTCTGGGGTTCACAGTTGTTTGGTGGGTGCCACAGTTGTAGATTTTCAAGCTTCCAATAACATCCAATTTCCCCTTCAAAATGGCGTGGTCTCCAGATCTGAACCAATCACTTCAGGAGGGAACCCATCAGCAGTGAGGGCTGCTTGATCAAGGGAGCCCCATCCAGCAGTCCCCCACTATCTCCTGGAGTATAGCTGTCCCTCAACTCACCAACAAACACTCCCCGTGTGACCCTCAGCTGTTCTTTCTATCTGCTCTGGGACAATGCTTGGGAACCTCTCTCTATTCTGCCACCATTTTTCCCCCCATTTATTTTTTTTAAATAAAGTGAAGGGGAGGGAGGACAGGGAGAGAGTAGGGGAGAAAGGGAAAGACAGAGGGAGAGAGAGAGATACAAAGGGAGAGAAACATTAATGTGAGAGAGACACATTCAGTGGTTGCCTCCTTCATGTGCCCAACTAGGCCTGGGGATCAAATCTGCAACTGAGGTACATGCTCTTGACTGGGAATCAAACCTTTAACTCTATAGTCTGAATGCTGATGATCTAACCACTGAGAAAAACTGTCCAGGGCATTAACTTGACATCTTAATAAAGTTTCTATTTTGTTGTAGGACTGTGAATTAAATTATATTTGGCACCTATGGCATAAATTTCCAAAAATATATAATTAGGACAATTTTCTTTGTCACTCAGCACATTCAGTTCTAAATATCACCGTTAGTTAAAAGGTTGCTACCTATATAGGGAAGTTTATATTGTGGGTGTGTATTTTACAAGGGTGACATGTTGAAAACAAAGTATGACAAAATAAAACATGAAGAATAAAAATTACAGAATTATATTTAGCATCATACAAAGTTAAAATGAAAGCCTCCTCCTCAGTTTTCCACTTGAAATCTGTCACCGTTCCTTGGCTTGGTGTGATCCTTCCAAGACCTCTCCCTGTGTCTGCACAACTGTTAACAAAAATATGGGCTATACAATGCATTCAATTGATAATGAGATGAAGAGCACATAAAGACTTTTCAACCAAAGTGGCAGCAGATTTGAAACGGACTAAGGATAATAACATTAAATATATTGTCTGTAGCTCTATCTCTTACTTCAAAATTACTAGATTGTCCATAAACTTTTAATATCATTATTACATACTTTTTAATATATTAAAGCAATTTTAAATTTATAATATAGATGATATATGAAATGCTTTTGAAACTTTTGACTTAGAGTTCTTTCCTCTTTTAAAACAGTAAAGAAATGAAAGGCCTACAGGAAGACTTTATTAATAATGAAGAAATCACTAAATAGAGTCAGGACCAAAACAATACACTCAAAACCATAAATAGGTACAGATTTAAATGTACATGTAAAAATTTCATTTGTATTTTAGCCAATACCTTAAGCTTTTTCCAAGATGATGCTGTACTTATTCCTATTGAACCATCTTAAGATCTCCAAATAGGACGAGGAGTATTTTTCATGCTAGATTTTAAGTCAGATTCCTGAGTGGAGAGTAACTCATTGTCACATTTAGGAGGAGTGTTGAGGTCCACACCATACTAATGGGAATGATTATTGGAGTTAATATTCAAGGTTGATCCATCACTTTCCCAGGTCTTGGTTAAGGTTTGAACTTAAACACTAAGCATTCTGTGTCATGCCATTTTCATTTCTCATTAATTTTATGGTTCATGCTAGCAGATAATAATAATAATATGTTAGTGAAAATTATGTTCTGGGGAGCTCACATGATTCCTATAAAAGCTCAGTGAGAAAGAACTGCAGTGATAAAAGGAAATCCTACACCAATTAGAATCTCTAATCTAGGCTTGCAAGCCTGCAAGAACTAGCCTTGGACTTCAGGGTAGGCAAAGTTATCTATTTTCTGACAGATATGGAAAATAATCCCAGCTGTTTAAAATATCTAGTGGGCAAGTTAGGAGGATTATTTAAATGACTCACGGAGTTGAATATGAACAGTTGAGAGAGATCCCTGGGCTCTACCTCTGTACAGGTATTGCGGAAATTATTTGAAGGTCCTCTTTTTTGCCAGTTGAAACCATCACACAATAGCTTTCTCTCCATAGTACTCAATCACACCATGCAGGACCATGAAAAAAGAGAGAAAATAATCTCATGACTTTCTACAGAAGCAAAGTATTTTAGAAATCAACATAGATTTATTTTATTTTTCACATAAACAGCTTTTATTCATTCTTAACAAACTTAGAAAAGCATGCTAGAAAGTACTGTTATCATCTTTAGAATGTAGAGAACTCTCTTTGTTGCATTTCTATTCAGACCACAGTTACTATTCCAAGAAGGAATTACTGTGTTTCTTTTCATTTTCATTATTGTATTTTGTGTCAAAAAATTATATTAACTTGGAGACAATTTTATGTTTATTCTCAGAAGACTAATCATCAGAATTTAAATATACTGTCACTTGGTTTATTTAAAAAATTTGATGGGGAGTTAAGCTTTTCTATAAAGGTTATTGATAAAATATATGGTTAAGAAGGTAGTTATTTAAACAACTAAAAATTTAAGCAATTTATTATAGAATTTATGTTTTTCACTTAGGTTTTACAACAGTATAGAAGTCATTAATTACTTGTTGACATTTATTCTCAAGAAAGTAAAAAGAAAGAAGGAATCTCCATAAACATCAAGCCCATTGGAATATATTTTTTTTTAATCAGAAATATACATTGCAGTATTTTACTTGTCATTATGTAAGACATTTTTGAAGCACTTCATTTTAGAAACTGAGGTGGGAGTTCTAGAGAAGCACAACTCATTATGAAAAGAAGCTTCCAGATGTCATGCTTGTTAGAGATAGTATTCCTGGTATAAAGTCCCACTTTTAAATTCTGAATATAGGAATAATTACTGTGTATTTCTTACATGCTGATGCATTTAAGAATTTCAATAAATTGAGTGTTTTTAATACAGTCCCCATTGAATGGCAAGCTGCATGGTGGAATGCTATTGGTATCAGTATTTTTCTTTACAGATATATAACTTTGACTAACATTTAAATCTTTATTAGTTTTCTCAGAGCTGGCAAAGCTATAAAGAGCATAAACATTTGAGAATAATATGGAGCAAATAGCAGACTGTGATTCAGAAAGCATGGGTTCTAGTCTTTGTTCACAGAGTTGACCAATTTTTTAAAATTTATCATAACCATAGACTATGTTTAAACTTTGTTTTTACATTCTAGGGGTGAGAGAAAGCCCAAAATAGATCTTTTCAGGACATGTGTTGCTGCTATTCCCCGGCTGCTTCCTGATGGGATGTCAAAACTTGAACTCATTGACTTGCTGGCTAGGTAGGTGGGAATGGTTCTGGACATTCTTTGATTAAATTGATTTTAATCCTTTGTCATGATTTACCCAAAAAGAGAATGATTGTTAAAAACTGACAAAGATTTACCAAATGAGGCATTATTCTAGGTACTATGTGTAGGCAAGGAGGAATAAAGAAAATTTGGGGGGAGTTCAAGAGGTTCAAGAAGTAGAAATCAATACATAAGGTAACTAACAATTCAAGGTCTGTAACTGTACAATTAACAGCACAAAATGTCACAAAGTCCAGTGCCTGGAGGATTACTATAGTCTGCGAAAGTTGGCACATAATTCCTAGGAGAAGGTAGAGCTGGAGCTGCCCTTCAAAGGAAAAATGGAATTCAGAAAGGCAAAGGGGTTGATGTGAGTCATCACAGCTGTGGGGCTAGGAAGTGAGTAGATGAATCTAACTGGGAAAAAGTTCATTCTAGGTCCAATTTCAATCTGAGAAAACTCCCTCGGGTAGTGGCGGGGACAAGAAGGTGGGTAATAGGGATCCTCAGCTAATTTTAGTACTTTAGAAAGCTGTCCCAAATTATATTTATCATCCTCCCCATCCCACACAAGAACCACAGTCCAACTAGAACCTTAAGTTAATTTGATTTGAGTGAGATTGTATTGTTTTTGTTGAGTAGGCTTAACTTTCTCATCTTGATCTCAGGTTCTCATTGACAATTATACCTATCAATTCAGAAATCAAAGTGACTAATGATTTAAATGCCATTTAGAAGGCAACATCATAAGAACCACAGGGTGCATAGAGGAAAGGGAAGGGGAGAACAAAAATTATCCTTGTCAGAGAGGTGTGAGACCTTTTATTTCAGACTCTTCAGAGTCACATTCATGGTACAATTTCACTGGAGAAAAACTTGGATTTCTTCATAATTAGCAAAATAAGACCAATATTTGTGCCAGCTTCCTGTCCCTCCCAGCTCAGTTCCCTGGATAAGAAGTTTCACAGTGTGCTCCACACAACTGCTCTTAGGTCCCCTTCCCAGCATTTTAGGTAATGGCTAACCTCAGATTTCTCTGAGTAGGTTTGGCATGACAGTGGAGTATGGAATAAAATAGGCAAACCCCTTTCTCCATGCTACAAATTCCTGATATTATATGTATTGTTCAGCCCACTTGTAATAGCTGAGTGGGAAGAATCTGTCCACTTAAACTCCATGGAAGCTACTCAGGCCTTCCTGACATTGGGATAGGATTCCTGGGGAGCACTTTCTTCCTGCTGTCAGCAGAGTCTGTCTTTCTCAGCCACGTGGGTCCCCTAAGAATTCTTTGGATGGTGGAAGGCTACTTCTCTCCACGACAGTCACCATCTTTCTCACTCTTCACCTCATCCCCGCCCTGCCCAGATGTCTCCTGCTCTGTAACTTGCCCATAAAAAGAACATTTTCCTTCAACAGTTTCCAGGCTTCTGTCTTCTGTCACTTCCTGCAGCATTTTATATCACTGAGCTTGCTCCTTCTTAAGAATTTGTCATACGATTGTGGTAATGCATATGAATTGCGTAGCATAGTGCCTATAACACAGTTTAGCACTCAGTGAATGTTAGTTATTTTTAGGTATCCTTACATTCGAAGAAAAATATTATGCCATGATGTACAATGCACGTTTGTAGACATGTTAGGAAAGCTGGACACCTATCAATTCCCATTTTCAGAAAATGAGATTAAATAGCAGAAGGGTCAAGTCCGTTGCTCAGATTTACAGACTTTTCCTGAACCAAATGGAATTGACAAATACCAATGATTTTATGTAAGCTGACAGGTAAACACATTTTGTGCAGTGTTTCCTTATAATTTGTGGAAATATACATACACATGTCAGTGATCCATGGTTTCTGAACAATATTTATCATTTATTATCTGCTTTCCAGCATATGACTGTCTAGACTAGAGGAAGGTGGTTCATTGGTTTGAGTAGCTAAGTGAGAACTCTGGTCTCAGTTGCATATATCACCTCAATAAAGCACTTAATATTTTTTCTTTATTTTAATCAAGGTCCAGTCCAAGTGCTGTAAATTGTGGGAGTTTATTCTTTAATGAAAACAAAATTTTCCAACACTTCTGGTTAAATGATATCAAGGTTAACAGTCTACCTGTCAGCAGGTCCCTTCTCTTGGACTCTCTTGTCTCCTGGGCTTCATTCTAATCCCACTTCCTCTGCTGCCCTTGGTGACATCATGGAGTGCTGGTCCCTCACCTCTTCCTAATGACCTTTTGTTTATCCTGCAACCATTTGAGGGGGCCATTTTTCTTAATGGCTCTTTTCTTCTGGATATGACTTGTGAATTTCAAATTACTTTTAATTTATGCACCTCTGTACAACAAAATTATTTCAAGTTTGCTATGCTGATTCCATTAAAAAATAAGGCTCACCTCTACAAAAATATTTTCCATGAAAAGTTCTTTAGGGAGTGGGGAGTAAAGGGTGCAATCACCAGCTCTCGGTTACTGCCAAGTGTTTACCCTAGCCTAGCCTGAGCAGAATATTGCTGCATGTTGAATCTAGACAACTGATCAGTGCTATGCATGGCAGCTGCCTGGAAAAGACAGCTGCAATGATGTTGGTAATAGTGGCTTTTGATGTTCTGTGTTTATGGCTGTCGTTGTGGAATCCTTTCAAGTCTCCTTAATGGTTTTCTTTGTGTATAACCATTTATCTGCGATTCCATTTTAGGCTTTGTCCTCCAGCTGGTTGGACTTCTGCATGAGCTGAATTTTCTTCAAGTCTCTCTGTTCTTAAAATCACTAACACCAAATTCTTCCCTAAGATAATTTTTTACTCTAATTGTAGGTTATTTTGAAGTCAAGGACTTGTCCTTTTTTTCTGTTTGAGTTTATCTGTATAATGAACTAGCAATGGTCTGGGGAACTGTCCTCTCCTCAGCCCTACTCCTAGCTCACTAGACAAGGAGATGTGAGAGCATCTGCCAGTCTGGATGCCAGTACCATACTACTTTCTTATATATCCTGAACAGTCAGAGTGGCTGGACACATTTCTCATTTAATTTTAAGTCTTCTCTGTTTTGTTAGTTAGCTGGTTGTTGTTTTCCTGTTTCCTGCTTTGCAATAGTAAGTTTTATGTTTCTCACAAGATGATCTGTGATTTTCTGGTTAAAAATCTAGTAAAAATAAAAGTGAAAAAGATCTGGGTGGAAGAAATAGCAACTATATCTGATTGGCAGCTGTGTATTCATATTCTTCAAGGAACAAACACAAGGATCCATGCTGCCTCTTCTCCCTTGCCTGCTGCAACCCAGACTTGTCGTGATGCATTCTTTTCACTCAGTCTCAGTTTCATGACTGGACCTTTTTCTTCTTCAAAACTCCACTTTTATCTTCTATTGGGTCTTCTGTTCCCAAAGCTCCTCCTCCCCAGCCCCTACCTCAGTCCTGGCTCTTTATCCTCCAGTGATATTTTTGAGCATTACACTGGTCAAATGTGAATGCCATCATTTTAAGAGGAGTGTTCTCCCACTCCCCCAAATATGAAGAACTGTACAACCCTGGGGCTCTCAAAATCCTTAAAATGGCCCTGCATTGTGGTTTTAAAGATAAAACAGATGTTAGATTGCAATAAGAAAAGAATTTGTTTATCATGTTTTTGAAATACTATTTATTCAAAAATATATAACTGTATCAAATTTGTTTTAGGAGAAAACTTTAGATTAAAATTTAGAAGTCCTGGGTCAGAACTCAGGATTTTAAGAAAGTTCCTTAATCTCTCTGGGTCACAATTTCGCCTTCTATTGCTTGAGGATAATATGTACCCTATTTGTAGGAGACCCCCATTGACTGGCCACCTTCTTTTCTGACATTAAGCATTTCCATTCTCCCTCCTAAACATCTTTGTCCTTTATCTCTCCCTTCTTTGTTACTTCTCTGCCTCAGGCCAGAACCCATCCCCTACTTGTTCCCTAACTCACTGCATTGCCCTCCTGGCTGGCCTTTTCCCTTAGTCTTGTTGCTTCTTGAAGGCATCCTCCATATTTCTGTCTATTTATTTTCTCAGATGTCAATTAATCATGTTACCTCTATAACTTACAGAATGCATTCATTTTCTTCTAATGATAACAGTCAACATTTATTGAATGCTTACCTCGTGCTATCTGTGGTGCTAAACACTATACAATGAACCTTACTGCATGGTTATGAGATGCAGGGATAGTTATTGTCTCCACTTTCTAAATGAGGTTCTGAGGCTAGGTGGGATTAGATTAGGTAAGTAGCATGAGGTTACATGACTAATGAATTATGGCAGCAAGATACTGATTTAGGCACTGATTCCAGAGCATTCACACTTAAACTCTTTTCTGCTGTACTGCTTTCTGTGGTGGTTCACAGACCTTCCCTGAGTTGCCCCTGCTCCTTCTCTAGCATTGTTCTACACAACACCCTACCCAATAGATACAGTAACACTGAATTTCATACCCTAAGGCTGTATGCAATGGGTATAGTACCTGGAAAATATTTTTTATTGAATAAATGAATGAAAGAATTTATAAAGCACATGTTAACTATAATGCTCCCTACCAATGTTGAGATTTAATATAGGTTAAACCAGAAATACACTGATATTCTTTAGTTGACTAGCCCAACCTTGGCACTACCAACATTTGAGGCCAGGTTATTATTTGTCATAAAGAATTGTGCTGTGCACTCTAAGAGGTTTATCAGCATCCTTGTCTTCTACCTGTTAGAGCAACGATCGGCAAACCGCTCTGTTGCCTAATAAGATGCCAGCCGTACTCTCCAACATGTGATCACCACAGTGTCTCCTCTGACAATCAAACATCCCTTTGGACACAAAACTAATTAAGGACACCTGGAATAACTTTTAATTGCTCATTTTCACTAAGTCCCTCACTTTCTCTAGGACTCAGATTTCTCATCTTTAAAAGTGGTAGGATTTGATAATAATTTATTCTTCTAGTCAGTAATGTATCAAAAAAAGTCTCCATATACAACTAAATGTCATGTGGTATCTTATATTGCATTACAAAAGAGAAAAAAGACATTGGTGGAAAACTGGTAAAATATGAATAAATCCTGTAGTGTTGTTAATAGCATTGTACCAATGTTAATTTCTTAGTTTTGATAATAGTACCATGGTTATATATGATGTTAATGTTAGGGTTGTTGAGTGAAGAATATTAATAACATATTAGGGAGAGGGTGACCATTTTTCAGACATAAGTAAAAGCAGAGATCTATAGATATTCCTTCATAGATCTAGAAAAAAAGCTAATGAAGTGTTTTGTTTTGTTTTTGTCTTTTATTCATTGTATAGGCTTTCCATTCATATGGATGATGAACTGCGCCATATTGCACAAAATTCTCTTCAGGGTTTGCTGGTTGACTTCTCAGACTGGAGGGAAGATGTCCTATTTGGCTTCACCACATTCCTGCTCCGTGAAGTAAATGACATGCATCAGAGCCTCTTGGAATCCTCCCTGAAGTTACTGCTCCAGCTGCTCACCCAGTGGAAACTGGTCATACAAACTCAAGGGAAAATCTATGAGCAAGCCAACAAAATCAGAAATTCAGAGGTGATGTTCACATTCTTCCCATTGGTTCCCACTGATGTAAATAAGTTGGAACCCAGAGAACATTGGGGTTCTTACTCGTAGCTACCTCGGAACTTTCTCCCAAATGGTGGCCCCTATTTTTGCCAACTGCCTAAATTGTGACTAAGAAACTTAGGGGATGATTTTTTAGATTTGTTAGATATCAAGTTACATTTGTTAATATTAACAAGGCTACTTAGGGAGTTGCATGTTTTTCAGAGAATTATTATTATAAGTTTATTTATAAGAGCAATAACAATAGGCCAGGGAGATAGAGCTGAATTTTGGATATGGAAATAGATATAGATATGGATGTGCATATAAACATTTGCTGCCCTCCAGGTGTTTTCCTAGTGGCAGCATATTGGTTGTGTTATCCATATTTACAGAAAAGAAAAGTGCAGTCCTGTAGTTTCTTTATTCTTTCATACCTCAATCCTAAATGGTAAAACTTCATGATTACACTTTGAAGAGCTCATTGAGGAGCAGAGTTGTCAGAGGAGAACCAGTGGTGGCATGGTATTGGCAAAAATACAGACAGAGGAAAGAGTCAAGCTGGAGAAGAGCATACCTGAGCATCTGAGAAATGTGGGTGTTCAGGGAGGTGTAACTATTTAACGATCAACTGAAATCCTAGATTGGCTGACTTCAGTGATGAGTCCAGGTCATTCTCCTTCCTTGTGTTCTATACATGCCAAAAGATGATAGATGAAAAAAAAAAAAGATTACATATGCTCATAAAAGGAAAACTGAAACGAAGGTGGATTCTGCCCTGTTGTCTGGCTGGCATTTTAAGATTCATTTGGTTGTGGTTTGGGAACATTAAGAATACACCTTATAAACACCCAAAACCTAGATTAAAATCTAATACAAATACAAGTCTAATTAGAAAGTGAATCTTTGAAAATGCAATTTAATAGTGTCTGAAAAGTTTATTGAGAACTTATGTAAAAAAAATTAGGCCACTTTGACTGAATATCTAGAGTAATATATGGTATGGATGTAAACAGTTTTGTTTTTATTAATGTTAATAGTCTTTGAGAAGTTATTTCTTCTCATAGATAACAGATAGCTGATGGTATCCCAAAGTAACAATGAATCTAAAAACAAAAAGGGACCTATGATATTTCATTAATAATAATGAACTTATAGACATTTCTGGACCTAAGCCAGTACAATCTATTTTAGTATCATGAGGTTAAATGTTCCCAAAGATGTACATATAAGATTAGTTTCTTCTTCCCCTATTATTTTTCTCATATAGAATGTTGTTCTCATTATATGACAGTTTATTACAAATGGCTCCAGCCACCGAATACAGTTGGAACGAGGTCCCCATTGCAGTGTCCTTCATGCTGTGGAAGGCTTTGCTCTGGTTTTACTCTGCAGTTTTCAGGTGGCCACACGCAAACTGTCCGTTTTAATACTCAAGGAAATCCGAGCTTTATTTCTTGTCCTGGGTCAGCCTGAGGTATGGATTATTCTTCTGAAGTTCCCTATTTCTTCCTTTCAAGAGTTTTGATGTTTAGATTAAAAATTGTAAATGATGCATTACTACTTTATGTTCTGTCACATTACACATGATGTCAACAAATAATCTTTGCTTAGTAGTGGATTTTTAATTAAGAACTGGCACTATTAATCTAGGTGAGATAAGTCATATATTCTTAGAGCAATAGAAAAGCCTAATTATCATTCTCTGAGAGATAGTGCTTATAAAAAAGTGAAGAATTAAGATTAAATTATATATCATTTGTCTACATAATGTTCAGCATACATCAAAGTAAGCAGACATTATTGCACTTATAATAGAGAATGAACTTAAGAAAATAATGCATACTATTTAGAATAATTATGATACTAAGCAGTCTGGCTAACAAAAAGTAATTTAATCTTTACAACAGTGGAAAAGATGGCATCATAAGAAAACATATCCCTCGGGATGGGAGACATAAGCCCATGATTAAGTGCTATAATTTCAGCTAACATCCTGCCCTCAGTTAAGGACACCCTTCTTCAGGTGTTCAGGCTCATGACCTGATGGTACAGGTGGCCAAACCCCAGACATGAGTCAATTAAAGAAAGTCCAGCTTTTTATGGCACTACTTCTTTAGAAAAATAATGGTACTTTCCTTTTTTTTTTTTTGTTTTAAGTCATGGGTCTTGACTTGTGATCCTCAAAATGGTTATTGTTTTTTCCAAATATTGTTAAATCCATCACTGTTCTGATTATTCACGTGTTTTCAGGTAGCTATCTGAAATATTTTAGGATAATGCCTCTGGTATCAGGTAAATAGATCTCTCAGACATGCTATACTTTAGTAAACCTCCAAAAAATCTCTAATTATGAGAATACTGATAACAATCTCTATGTAAGTATCAGTTACTACCTAAGTGCTCTACACATATATTATCTTATTTAACTCTCACAATAACCTAAGAATGAGTATTGTTATTACCCCCAATGTACAAGACTGAGGTTAAGAGTTTTTATTAATAGCTAAATCATAATAGGACCACAATTCAAAGCCAAATACAGATGCCTCTAAAGCCCCATGTTCATACTGGTAACTGCTATTCCAGCAGACTGCACGGGATGTTTTTCACACAGTATGTTGTTTTCTTACACCAGCCATGACTCTTTGGAAACCATTCTCATTCTCATTTTGAAATCATTCTCATACATGAGCAAGGATATTTCAAAGCTTTTCTATAAGGCTTCTAAGTAAACAATTCTATATATCTGAACTTCTCTATAATAAAGAATGGCTAATGTACACATATATGTATATATGTACATTCATTTAGAAGAAGGGATTGAGAAGTACAGATTAGCAATTACAAAATAGTGATGGGAATGTAAAATACAGTATAAGGAATGTAGTCAATTATATTGTAATAACTATATATGGTGCCAGGTGGGTACTTGAAATGTCAGGTAGATGTGATACTTTTTTCTTATACCCATTCCAATTTGCTTCTTTTACCAAATAGCTATATACCACATAGTTACCAAAGAATATGTGGTTAGTCTGCAGTGCACTTTATTTAGGACTAAACTCAGTCACTGTCAAGAATTTATCAGTTACTTTAGCAGAACAGTGACTTCAGTAAGTAGCATTTTAGAGATCAAGCAAAGCATATTTTTGTGGGGTTTCCAATCCTTAAAATTAATGACAAAATACCAATGCTTCAGTGAATAATGTTTGGTATAGTATTTAAGTTCTTGCGCACAGGTATGAATTTTTGAAATTCAGGTGCATATCTTTTCAGTGCAATGTGAAATGGGAGTTCTAATTATCTTCTACTGAAACTTGAAAGACTCAGCTCAGAAACATAAGAAGTTTTATCCACTGCTATTCACAATCTTTACACTCGGTTTTCTATGAGAAGATCTTTATCACTGCCTTGCATACTTTCATGTTCTAGACAAAGGGAGTGGGCTGGATGGGAAGGATCCATTTTTTTATGGAGAGTAATTACCTTTCCTTTGTATAGGATGATGACAGGCCTATGATTGATGTCATGGATCAGCTAAGTTCTTCCATTCTTGAAAGTTTTATTCATGTAGCAGTTTCGGACTCAGTAAGTACATATTTGACTATTATTGCCAATCATTTTAAGTATAAGATCTGGACATGTCTGACAAAAGAGAGACAAATAAAAATGATATGGAGGAATTCAGGGGGCCCTGACCAGTTTGGCTCAGTGGATAGAGTGTCAGCCTGCAGACTGAAAGGTCCCAGGTTTGATTCCTGTCATGGGCATGTAAGTTGATTGCAGGCACATTCCCCAGAAGGGAGTGTGTAGGAGGCACCTGATTGATGTTTCTCTCTCATCAATGTTTCTAATTCTCTATCCCTTCCTCTCTCTGTAAAACGTCAATAAAATATATTTTAAAAAAGAATTCAGGGGTTTTATGTTGAGTTAACAAATTGATGCAAAAGTACTTAGGAAGCTCTGGCCAGTGTAGGTCAGTGATTAGAGGATCAGCCTGTGCACTGAAGGGTAGCAGGTGTGCTTCCTGGTCAATGGCACATACTTGGGTTACAGGTTTGATCCCAAGCCCAGTCTGGGTGTATGTGGGAGGCAACTGATCGATGATGTGTCTCTCTTACATCAATGTTTTTCTCTCTCCTACTCCCTTCCTTCCACTTTTTAAAAATCAGTGGAGGAAATATCCTGAGGTGAGAATGATCAAAACAAGAAAAAAGTACTTAGGAAAACAAGGCAGAATTTTCAAATACTGGCTTAGAAAACAGTCAGATAACCTATACTAATAAAAGGGTAATATGCAAATTGGTCAAGATGCCCTCACAGTAACAACTGAACAGCAGGCTGCATGGGGCGACCACGCCAGCAGCGGGAGAAGTTGGGGGCAACCAAGCCAGCAGGGAAGAGGTAGTTGGGGGTGACCAGGCTGGCAGGAAGAGGTAATTGGGGTAATTGGGCCACCAAGGGAAGCAATTAGTGGTTATAAGGCAGGCAAGCAGGTGAGTAATTAACCAGCCCTGGATTGTGAGAGGGATGTCTGACTGCCAGTTTAAGACTGGTCCCAAGGATTGGGGCTACACTAGCAGTCAGACATCCCCCAAGGGGTCCCAGATTGGAGAGGGTACATGCTGAGCTGAGGGTATCCCCCTTTTCATGAATTTTGTGCACCAGGCCTCTAATTTCAAATGAAATTTGAGCCTTAGGTATATAAATAATATTTTGAAAACTACAATTTTACAAATTGCGCAGGCTTTTTTAAGAAAACTAATTCACATAATTTATTGTACTTAACACTATATGTACCTTACCTTTAAGGATATTTACAGTTTATAAGGTTCTTTGCATTTATTATCATTTTGTCCCTGATAGGTATCAAAACTCAAAAACATTAAGGGGCACAGGGCCATAGTCACACAGAAGGAAGTGATAGGGCCTGGACTTGACCCTAATTGGACTCTGACTCTAGTACAGCTTTAGCTGTCTCACAAACATATTCTCCCTTATAAAGTGCATATTAGCAGCTTCAGTTTTCATGAATAAGTAGAAAAGAGATTGAAATGTATTTCAATTATCTGTGGTTGTTTTTTTTTTTTAATTAGTACAGGGCAATCATGGAAATTGGACTAATTTCAGCTCCAAAGCTGAAGAGAGCAGGACACATTCTGAACACATGCAGAATCAACACTGCCAATGTCCCTCACATATTCTTGTCAAATAACTATAAATGAATACAAACATAATTGACAAATAGCTATGAGTGACTAGAAAACCTAACAATACTTGTGAGCTTTATGTGGCTTTTTCCAACTAAAATTTAATACAGATCTATATCTTTTAGTAGCCTTGTTCTTGCTATAGTTGTGATAATAATGATAATATTAAAACTGTTAGCCATGCAGTGCACATCTACTGTGTCTTTTAGAAATTCAAATTATTTGAACATGGAATCTAAGAATCAAGTTCTATTATTTTATACACAGATCTTATTTCCATGCAGATTATATTTTGCTCGTGTGATTTTGTTCTGTGTTTATCAGAGTCAAAACCTTGAGCCAGGGTAATTAGGATAGCAGCTCTGAACTTAGCATGATGCACAGTAGATGAGATGGAGCAAGCAATACCTGCTCTGTGCCAGGTGTTCTTACCTCCCATTCACATAAAGGTGGAGAGAGAGCAGCATTGTAATCTCCCAGTCATAAATGAAGCACTTTGGGATATCCGGGGGTTTTCTGGTCACAGGCTGGAATCTGAGCTGGAATCTCTTCTCTCTGGTGCATGAACCATCGAGGCCATTTAGTGGGGTGCTCTGACCCACGGGAACTCCTAGACCCAGCAGAGAAAACGGATTGCATTAAATGCCTAACAAAGATGGAGGCAATTTTCTCTCCTGGTACTATATCTACATTATTTGAAACTTAGTCTTCTGTAAATTTTGATTTCTGGGCTCAAAAGAAAATGAGTAAGAACTTATGTGATTTGATGTTTTTCAAAAGGTTCTGGAATGTATGTTTAGCTTGATAACACAGGACAAGAACATATAGGTATCGTACCTTAAAAATCATCAATAAAATACTTTTCATAAAAGAAATTAAACTCAGTCATCTCCCTAAGTAATTATCATTGCTTTAAATATATATATAGTCCTAATTATAGATATTAAATTCACACTTGTGAATCTCAGAGATTAATAACTTTTCAGAATTTTAAAATGGCAAACTTTGGTCTAGTTTGAATTAACTAATATCATGTCTTTGTTCAACAAATATTTAGTGAGCAGTATCTGCTTACCAATGCACAGTGTTATATGACATTAAAACTATATGAAGCACAACCTCTGTCCTTAACCTCTGTACTTTGGTTATTTGTCATCTAGCCTAGGAACAAGTCTTATATGGTAGGTATAGGATGAAGTTTCAGAGTCACTGCATGGCCCGTTACAGAGGTGAACAGGAAAAGCTGGGAGGAAGATGTGGTGTTTACAATATGGTGTTGATTCCTTGCCCTTTTGCACCTATAGGCCACTTTACCACTGACCCATACTGTGGATCTTCAGTGGTTGGTGGAGTGGAATGCAGTCCTGGTCAACAGCCATTATGATGTGAAGAGCCCATCCCACGTCTGGATATTCGCTCAGTCTGTCAAAGATCCCTGGGTCCTCTGCCTGTTCAGTTTCCTGCGACAGGAGAACTTGCCCAAGCATTGTCCCATAGCCCTCAGCTATGCCTGGCCATATGCCTTCACTCGGCTCCAGTCAGTCATGCCTCTGGTGGACCCAAAGTAAGGAATCTATGTGCTTTCCTCTGCTTAGCTCATCACCATTTTCCTTCTTATATTTTCATTTCATATAAGAATTAAAATATTATAATCTCTAGATTCTGAACTTCCTAATATAGAATTCTTCACATTGAACAAAAATCTGGTTCAAAGTTCTCATCTAGAGCTAGTCTTGTTGTTATTGTTGTTGTTGCTTTTCATAATAATCAATATGAATGTCTAACTACAGAATCTCAGATCTTACTGGTGAAAATGTTATGAAAGTTTATACAACTTTCTATCCAGTAGTGACCTTCCCTGTCCAGACAATCCTTGACAGATAGCTCTTCAACTCTCTTTGAGCATTTTGTAGGATCAGTATTCAATAAATGATATTTAAAATCCTGACCTAGTGCTCACTTCTCCATATTTTTAGCAGCCCAATTAATGCCAAGAAAACCAGCACTGCTGGCAGCGGAGACAACTATGTGACCTTGTGGAGAAACTACCTCATTCTTTGCTTTGGAGTTGCAAAACCCAGTATCATGAGCCCGGGACACTTAAGAGCTTCGACTCCAGAAATAATGGCAACCACTCCTGATGGCACAGTGAGCTACGATAACAAGGTGACATGACATGTTTCAGAAGAATTATTCTGAATGGTTTTTTTAGCTTGTTTGTCTAGAGTTCACAGTGCAAATTGTACTGTGCCTGACACGCTTCAGAAGAATTATTCTGTAAGGTTTTTTTTTTTAGCTTGTTTGTCTAGAGTTCACAGTGCAGATTATACTGTGCTTGACATGCTTCAGAAGAATTATTCTGTAAGGGTTTTTTTTTTTTAGCTTGTTTGTCTAGAGTTCACAGTGCAGATTATACTGTGCTTGACATGCTTCAGAAGAATTATTCTGTAAGGGTTTTTTTTTTTAGCTTGTTTGTCTAGAGTTCACAGTGCAGATTGTACTGTGCCTGTCATCTGGAGTATACAGAATCAGATTTTCACCCTGAACATTTCTAAATTACACTTAAAACTAAGTGTTTATGTGCATAATTTATAATGTCTGCCCGACAAATGGACAGCAGAAGATAAAGAGAGGTGAGCAAACTTTCTTAAAACATTGGGACTTGTATTTATTAGTGCCCTACCATTTAATTCATGTCCTACACACTGTATGTCTATCACTCCACACCAAGTCTTTACCTTTAAACTGTGCCTTGATTAAATTATCTTGTTAATGGAAAGTTTTGCAGATTTAATTTGATTTTTTAAGAAGACTATTATAATTTAAAAGTTCTTTAATTTGTGTCTCAGATGAAAAATGCACTCATTGTGCTATATCAAATGTATGGGTTGTTTTGTTTATCCTGAAATGATGGCAGTGCCTTGGGAAGTGTTTCAGACTTTGAAACTGTTATAATGGAATCACCATTTGACTAAAGGAAGCATCTGTTTCCATGTGACCTCTTTTTCTGTTTTAATTAACTTCTTTCAGGCCATGGGCACCCCATCGGTTGGAGTTCTGTTAAAGCAGTTGGTGCCTTTGATGAGACTAGAGGGCATTGAGATCACAGAGTCCTTAGTTTTAGGATTTGGAAGAACAAATTCCCTTGTTTTCAGGTACATTAGTCTTAATAAGTTGTTGTAAATTCATACATGCTGCTGTTGTCGTAGTTCCTGTTTGTAACACAAGTCTAAGTTTGCTATGGGCAAGTACCTACAGTTTTTGCATTGGTGCTGTTTCGTGTTTCCTGGCTGATGTGCATGAAACAACCCTTGCTTGCAGCTACCTCATGTTTCACTTTTTGTCACTGCAACTTTGACTTTACCTCTCAGATTTTATCTTACTTGCAAGCTTTGTTTTAGATAATCGTAAAAACAATTTCCCTGTCAATGTCCAGTTAAACCAGACTGTCCAAAGGCTTTAAGGTCTCAATAAGGAGTGTCTGCCAATAATGCAACACTATCAAAGGTTAAGCATTGGTAGAACTTTCTTAGGGATGATCTGTTACACCAGTGAACATTTCTATAAGGTGCTTTATCTGCCTTTATGAAATCATCATATCTCATTTTCTAGATTTCTTAGTCATTTCATAGCTTTAATTAAATAACCATTCCATCTGAGGCAATGTTAAGACTTTGAAAGAGTCATTATAAAATGTTATATTCGGGCTGCCTCTGATGACTCTAGCTAACCAGGAAAGCCTACGAGGACAAATTAAATTGTATAAATTTCACACAAATACAAAAGGGAACACTTCAAGCATCTGAAAGACCCTATTTGAAAAACAAAGATTAATGAGGCATCTTACAGGCAACTGAAAAAGATCAATTACATTATTCATGTAGAGTTAGAGTTTTTTCTTACAAAAAGTAATTGTAAGTATAATATAATGAACAACAAAAACTTGATGAATAAACAAAATCTAGAGACAGAGAATCATCAAAAAGACCATCAAACTTCAAAGGGAAGGCACAAGAGGGTTTGGGTGAAGGATAAAAGATCAACCAAAGGACTTGTATGCATGCATCTAAGCATAACCAATAGACATAGACACTAGAGGGGTGAGGTCATATGCTGGAGGTGGGAGTGGCCAGGGAGAGGTTAATAGGGGGAAAAGGAAACATATGTAATACTTAAAACAATAAAGAATTTTTTAAAAAGAATTTAAAAAGTAATTGTGAGTTCTGTCTACTTGGATGCCACTTAGAATTTTACTACTTATTTATTAAAACTAAAAAAGCATCATGTAAAATACTATAAGATAATAAGAACAATTCCTGAAATTTTGAACATTTTTCCCAAAGAACCTGAGGCTTTCTTTTGCATGTCTCATCTTCTTAGTGTTCCTCAGGGTAATAACTTACTAACCATATAGATCTGGGCCTCTGTTCCCTCTCCTATAAATTTTTTATAATCAATAAAAATAAAGTGTGTCTCCCTAATAAAAATAAAGAAAAATTGGTATAATTATAGGATCTGTCTCAGATTTATTAAGAGAGTTAAATATAAAAATGCACATAGTAAATATTGGGTTAATGTCTACTCTTAGATGGAAGAGACCATTTATATTATTTCCATGTCTTTTAGTAAGAAAAATTCTAGCATCTATATTGGAAAAATCAGGAATGAAACGGAGGCTTTCTATGTCTAGGTGCAGAATCTGATAAGAGTTTACTTTCCTGTCCCTGGATTTCCCTGGGCAATTTCTATTAGCACAAAATATTCTACCAGAAAATACAAGGTTTTTAAATATGGAGCAGGTCATAAACAACAGGCTAGATATTGGGGAAAAGTGAAATATGTACATGAAATATGAGATATATATTAACATGATCAAACTATTTTTTACTACGTAAGAGGTAAGGTTTTTATGAGAATTTCACTACTAATGTACTGCCATATTTATATTTGTCTTATAGTTTAATTAAAGGAATTTTTCTCTGAAATTACAAAAAAACTTCATGTCCAAATCAACTATCAGTCATTCCCCTGAGCACAGATCCCAAAGGCAGTACTATAGTATTGCACCTTCTCTAATGCTCTAATTAGACTGAAAATTTCTGTGCAGAGACTCAGTTTCACTTACCTTCAGGTCCACAGCCTGCAGTAAAATGCTTTAAATTTAGGAAGTACTTGCAAAATATTGTTTAATTGTTCAGACATTAAATCAAAACCAAGTCAATACATGTATTGAGCCAAAATTATATACACAGCACTGGGATTAATACTAATATTACAAAGTATAGGCCAGTACCTAATTATAGTTCACCACATGACTGGGAAATGGGAAGGCCAAGGGAGATTTTTATATCAGAAGCAAAGTAGAAAAAACAAATGATTTAGGATTGAATGGATATGTTTGGTGACAAATTCAGTGTCAATAATAATATATTTAAAATGCTGACCTTTTCCCTCTGTAGAGAACTGGTAGAAGAACTTCATCCATTAATGAAAGAAGCTCTGGAACGAAGACCCGAGGTAAGATTTTGAAATTAAATCATTAAAATTACTTGATGTATTTGGACAGTGGTGTGAATTTAAATCATACCAAATTGTTTCCCCAGCATACTTTCACTATTGAATCTTAATATTTTAGCTTTTGTTATTTTCATCTCTTCAATATTTGAATACTTAGTATAATATGGTTCCTACTTTAAAAGATTTTATGTCCTATATTTATGAAAGCAAAACAACCTAAGTAGTCATATATATGTTAAGATATCACATTTATGTGAAGACAGTTTGAGTTGATTGAATTTTGGTTTTTAGTTTGTTTGCTTAGTTTTTTACAGGAAGTTGGTCACAAATATTATTTTTGTCTGGCATATGAAGCATTTTCCCCAACATTATCTTCCCCAAAGTGAACTCTGAAAAGGATAAACTTATAATGTAGCAGGATAAAAAATAAAATATAAAAGAAGACTGCCAAAACCGGTTTGGCTAAGTGGATAGAGCATCAGACTTAAAGGTCCCAGGTTTGATTCTGGTCAAGGGCATGTACCTTGGTTCCGGGCACATCCCCAGGGGGAGGTGTGCAGGAGGCAGCTGATCAATGTTTCTCTCTCATCGATGTTTCTAGCTCTCTATCCCTATCCCTTCCTCTCTGTAAGAAAAAAAATCAATAAAATATATATATATATATATATATATATATATATATATGTAGACTAAAATGAGCTTCCCATATAGTAGTAAGAATCAAACAAGAAATAACAAAAATTGAGCAGTTTGAGTAAGAATATGTGAGCTCACTGGTCAGATTGGCGGGAGTATTAGTAGCCACTCTTCTTTTCTACTTGACTTAAGATGCTCATCTTTCCACACATGCTTGGAGCATATAGAAATTGAGGCTTGTTCTGAACATTTCCACCATATAGATACTTATAAACTCCCATCCCCCGATGATCTTTCTCGTACAACCTGTAATAGATCTAAGGATTAGGAAAAAAGAAAAATACATTTTGTCTTTTATGTTTAGAAAATTGAAAAGGATTAGATCAGGCCTTTCTTTACCCAGTTTCCTAAAGCAAAGCTCATATTGCCTTGTTCATGTCTATAAGTGGTATCACCTCTTTCTGTACAGAACAAAAAACGCCGAGAACGGCGGGACTTGTTAAGACTACAGTTACTTCGAATTTTTGAACTTCTGGCTGATGCTGGTGTAATAAGTGACAGGTATGGTAAAAATTTCCCCTAATTTATCTCTACTTACCATACTGGTCTACTTTTATCTTTTTTTATTTCCTTTCTTTTTAAAAATATATTACTTTTAACTTTTACTCAGAAGAAAGTCCAAAAATCATGTGGGGGTATTTAATCTATTTACACTGCATATAGATCAAGAACAAATGTAGTGTGTCAGTTCTGACAGTGGATCTTATTTTCCATGAAGCATGTACCACTTTAAAATGAAGACTGAGCATCTAAAAGTTCCATTTTTTTTTATTCCAGCACAAATGGAGCCTTAGAACGGGATACTTTAGCACTTGGAGCTTTGTTCCTAGAGTATGTAGACTTGACCCGCATGCTGCTAGAAGCTGAAAATGATAAAGAAGTTGAAATTCTTAAAGATATCCGGGCACATTTTAGTGCCATGGTCGCCAACTTGATTCAATGTGTTCCAGGTACAGTGATGCATCACTGCAAATTACTTACCTTTATGTTTGAAAAAATTTTTTATTTCTCAGGACAGTGCTTCCCTCTAATCCTTCTGGCTTGTATGCAGGTTTGGGTGGGATTGTCTATTTGTCTTGAAATACTTGGAAATATACATGAGGATAGATCGTGGTAATTCAGCAGAGTTGGAAAGGGAACAATATGAATTAAGTTTTGCTTTGTATTTGTCATTTCTATTCTTTATTTTGGTTTCTATATGAAAATGAATCTAAGTGACTTTCATAACAAGGAAGGAATTCAGAGGGAACATTCACAGGTGTTTCATTTTTGTTCATTCTTGTGCTAATCTGTGAATATGTTTTAACGTCTGTTTTGTCTGGTAGAATATATACCAGCTTTCTTTTATTTGTTTCCCTTTGCATGAAATATCTGTTTTCATCCCTATACTTTCAATCAGTATGTCTTTCTATCTGAAATGGTTTTTCTGTAGTCAGCATGCTAGTATATATGATCTTACTTTCTTACCCATTCTGCTACCCTATGTATTTTGATTGGAACATTTAGTCCATTTAAGTAATATTTTTTTAATTATACATTTCAAATATTTATTTCATTAAATATCTGTGCTCAGTCACTGCACTGCATAGCAGATGCCATCTTTCTTGGGTGGAACACATCCTTCCAGACACCATCAGGTTGGGTGAATGCAATAGCCCCACTCTCTGGACTCCCTGTCAACCCACTCTATAGAGCTTCCACCCTACAGAGAAGTCAAATGCCTGGGCCAGAGTGTAGAGGTCTGGGCCAAGGCAGATAGTGTCAGTGACTGAGTTGTGTGACTTTGGGGAGGGGGTAATTCCCCCAACTTTCCTGTGAACCTGACTAGCACTTCCTCAAGAGAAATCTACTAGCCTCCCGCTCCTAACACCTGACAGCTCCAGCCTCTCACCTTTGGGTGGCTCCGGCCTGTGAGATCTGGGCAGAATCTGAGACAGATTGAGTTGTGTTGCTATGGGAAAGGGAAAATTTTCTCCCCATACGCCCAATTGGTGCAGGGCCTTCCCTTCACACAGCCAAATCTTAATCTCTTTGGGCCTGATATACTCTGCTGGCCTCATTTTAAAACTCCTTGAGACCCTGAGCTACCACAAAGGTATGCAAACACCCAGCAGGTAGCAGCTAGACTTGGTATATACTGGTACATTTGATTTGTTAAGTGACCTCAGGCCCAGCACTGGCAATGAGTTTGAACCTATGTAAATCTGGTGAACACCTCTCTTACCTACCTAATGACCCATTAGTAACCTATCACATGCAACTTAAGTACCACAAAAGGCTCTTTCAGTGACTGAGCCTAACAGGTAGGCAGCAGGTGGAGGCAGGCAGAGGCAGACATCAGGTTTCCTTGGGACTTTTAAAGACTTGCTCCCTGTCCGGAGGCTGCTAAAAGCAAGCATTAGTGTGCAGCTTGATCCTTTCTATGTACATTCAGGCCCAGCAGAGGTAGCCACAAATTGTGGACCACTTTGTAGCTCCAAACAGGTTGTCCAGAGCCAGTCACAAACATCATGTGACATCGACCTGCACCAGATTCCCATCCAGGAAGACCTAGAACAAAAATACCAACTGGTGATATTCAGACATCATCACAGCAGGATCCAAATAGCCTCACAAGTGGTACATCCAAAGGGAGATTTCTATATGCACCAGACCCTGCTGAAGTGAATTCCACTTTGAGAGGACAGCACCTGCACAGCAGCTCATTCACTGTGGTTGAAATTGATCCTTACAGTCAGCCAGCCTAATGGCCAATCTACACACAAACAAGCCAATAGTAATTAAGATTCAATTACAATAGAAAGTCATTAAGGGATATTCTAGGAGCACCCAGTCCAGGTAATCACGGAAATTTTGCCATGGGGTCCCATAGGACACCTACTACATAAGGCCACCCAGGAAGACTGGGAGTCAAAGCATACCTACATAACACATAGAAATAAAACACAAAGAGGCAGTCAAAATAGAGAGAAAAATAAATATGCCCCAAATGAAAGAACACAAGAAATCTGAAGAAATAAAGTTAAATAAAATGGAAGAAAACAATCTACCAAAATCTTAGAAACAGCAAGAGAAAGATCGTCAGTTACCTCCAAGGGAGCTCCCATAAGACTATCATCCGATTTCTCAAAAGAAACATTTCAGGCCAGAAGAACTTGCCAGGAAATATTCAAAGTGACAAAAAACAAGGACCTAATTTACTCAGCATGACTATCTTTTAAATAGAAGAAGAAATAAAGAGCTTCTCAGAGGGGGGAAAAAAAGCTAAAGAAGTTCATTACCACCTAAACAGTATAATAATAAATGTTTTTAAAAATTGACAGGCAGATTACTTTCAATCAAAAAAGAAAAAAGAAAGAAAGAAAGAAAGAAAGAAAGAAAGAAAGAAAGAAAGAAAGAAAGAAGAGAAATGTTAAAGGGTTTTCTTTAAGAAGGAGGAGGAACAGAAAAAGAAAAAAAAAAGAATGTAAGTTAAAAGTAAAATGCCATTAAATAAGTACCTATTAATAATCACTATAAATGTAAATGGATTAAAGACTTCAATCAAAAGACATAGGGTGGCTGAATGGATAAAAAGTAATATCCATATACATGCTCTCTGCAAGAGACCCACAACAGAATGAAAGATATGCACTGAGTAAAGATGAAGGGATAGAAAAAGATATTTCACACAATTGGAAATGAACAATGAACTGGAGTAGCAAGACTTATATATGACAAAATAAACTTTAAAACAAAGGCTATAAGAGCAAAAGAAGGACAATACATAATGATAAAGGGAGAAATCTAATAAAATGATATAACCCTTGTAAATATTTATGCACCCAAAATTGGAAAACCTAAATATATAAAACAAATCTTGATAGATAGAAATGGAGAGATAGACTATAATATAATCATAGTAGGGGACTTTAATACCACATTAACACCAATGGATAGATCTTCCAGATAGAAAATCAATAAGGAAACAGTGGCCTTAAGTGACACACTATATCAGATAGATTTAATTGATATCCTCAGAGTATTTCACCCCAAGGTAGCAGAATATTCATTTGTTTCAAGTGCACATGGCACATTTTTTAGGATAGACTACATGTTACACAAAACAAATTTCAGTAAATTTAAGAAGAAGGCCATAATGCTATGAAACCAGGAATTAATCACACACACACACAAAAAAAAAAACACAACTGAAAAACACACAAACACATGGAGCTAAATAACATGTTACAAAACAATGAATGGGTCAACAATGAGATCAAGGAAGACATAAAAAGATACCTTAAAACAAATGAAAATGAACACAACAACCCAAAATCTATTGTATACAACAAAAGCAGTTCTAAGAGGGAAATTCATAGTATTAGAGGCCTACCTTAAGAAACAAGAAAAATCTCAAGTAAACAATCTAACTTTACACTTAAAGGAACTAGAAAAGAAAAAACTAGCAAACTCCAAAGTGAGTAGAAGAACAGAAATAATAAAGATCAGAACAGAAATAAAAGACAAAGACTTTAAAAAAATAGAAAAGATCAATGAAACCAAGAGCTGGATCTTTGAAAATATAATCAAGGTAGATAAACCTTTAACCACACACATGAAGAAGAAAAGAGGAGAATCCAAGATGGCGGCATAGGTAAACACCTACACTGCTGCCTCGCACAACAATTTCAAAACTACAACTAAAAGACAGAACGGACATCATACAGAATCACAGGAAAGCTGGCTGAGTGGAAATTCTACAACTAGAAGGAAACAGAGGGGCTCATGAAGACTCAGAGGAGCTGCAAAAAGCTGAGGTACAGAGTCACATGCATGGAGAGAGCTGGTGCCGGAGTACCTGGCTGGTTTTCTCTGGCAGGAGGGAAACAGAGACTCTCAAAGGCATTGAACCTCTTATCCTATGACACTAAACCCCAGATCCAGCCAAAACTCATACAGGGGGAGTTTGGATTGTGAAAGGGGAGAAGTGCATGGAAATTTAGGGGAGTCGCAAAAGATCAGAGGTCTAATGGCACGCACGGACTGCAAAGAGGACAGACTGTTGATTGTGCCACTGGCTTTCAGGAGAGGGCGGGAGACAGACCCTCCCAACTGTGCCACTTCTGACTCCACTAAGCCCCAGTTTCGGGTGAAACCCTGGGGACCTAGACTCCTGTGGACTGGAGCACAGGGAAGCCAGGAAGGCAGCAGTCTAGAGGCACTGTGCGCACCACACAAGGAGCGCTCCAGTGATTACCCAGTCACGTGAGACTCAGGGGCCTGACAGGTGGGGCCGACTGGAAGGCAAGGCGGTCCCTTAAGCAGTGAGACTGCACCCATCCCAAGTTCAACAGAAAGGCTTCTGCGGTTTTGAAAGTCTAGTGTCATAAGGCTGAATCCAACACAGAAGTTCTCGTGACATAGTGAAAGTGCCAAGACAAGGGAAGGGTGACAAACAAAAGAAATGGAGGAAAACAAATGACTGGATATAGAGTTCAAAACCACACTTCTAAGGTTTTTCAAGAATATCCTAGAAAAGTTGGATAAAGTTAGCGAAAGCCAAGAGATGAAAAAGGACCAACTAGAGATCAAAAGATCTAACTAGAGATGGAAAATGTCCAACTAGAGATGAAAAAGGACCAACTAGAAATTAAACATACACTGACTGAAATAAAAAATATTATACAGAGTCCTAACAGCAGATTAGAGAAAGGCAAGAATCAAGTCAAAAATTTGAAATATAAAGAAGCGGAAAACACTCAACTGGAAAAGCAAGAAGAGAAAAGAATCCAAAAATGTGAAAATAACATAAGGACTCTCTGGGACAGCCTCAAGTGTACCAACATCAGAATTGTGAGGGTGCCAGAGGAAGAGAGAGCAAGATACTGCAAACCTATTTAAAGAAATAATGACTGAAATCTTGCCACATCTGGTCAAAGAAATAGACCTACAAGTCCAGGAAGCACAGAGATCCCCATATAAAAGAAATCCAAGGAGGACTACACCAAGACACATCATAATTAAAATACCAAGAGCAAAAGACGAAGAGAGAATATTAAAAGCAGCAAGAGAAAAACATTTAATTACCTACAAGGGAGCACCCATACGACTGTCAGCTGATTTCTCAACAGAAACGATGCAGGCCAGTTGGGAGTGGCAAAAAAATATTCAACGTGATGAATAGCAAGAACCTACAACCAAGAATAATCTATCCAGCAAAGCTAACATTCAGAATTGAAGAGCAGATAAAGAGCTTCACAGATAAGAAAAAGCTAAAGGAGTTCATCAACTCCAAACCAGTATTATATGAAATCCTGAAAGGTACTCTTTTAGAAGAGGAAGAAGAAAAAGTTAAAAGATAAAAAATTATGAACAACAAATACATATTTATCAACAAGTGAATCTAAAAATTAAATGAATTAAAAATTAGATCAACAGAATAAACTGGTGAATATAATAGAATCTGGAGCACAGAAAGGGAGTGGACTGATAATTCTCAGGGGGAAAGGGGTGAGGGGTGTACAGGGAGAGACTGGACAAAAATCATACACCTATGGATGAGGTCAATGGGAGGGAGGTAAGGGCAGAGGGAAGGGTGGCGGTTGGGTGGAGGGGTGATATGGAGGGGAAAAAAGAGAAACAAATGTAATAATCCGAATAATAAAGATTTAATTTAAAAAAAAAAGAAGAAGAAATAAAATCAGACCTGAAAGAGAGGAGAAGTAACAAGTGACGCCATAGAAATACAAAGTATTGTAAGAAAATATTATGAAAAACTTTATGCTAACAAATTGGACAATTGAGACAAAATGGATAAATTCCTAGAAATATACCATCTTTCAAAATTGATCCAGGAAGACTCAGAGAATCTGAATAGACAGTTTAAAATTAGTAGAATTAAAGCAATAGTCAAAAACTTCTGAGAAACAAGACATGAACCAGATGGCTTTATAGGAGAATTTTATCAAATATTCAAAGAACTAACAGCCATCCTTTTTAAAATATTCCAAGCAATTGAGAATCCAATATGGCGGCATAGGTAAACACCTACACTGCTGCCTCGCACAACAGTTTTAAAACTACAACTAAAAGACAGAACAGACAGCATCCAGAACCACAGGAAAGCTGGCTGAGTGGAAATTCTACAACTAGAAGGAAAGAGAGGAGCTCACTGAGACCCAGAGGAACTGCAAAAAGCTGAGGTATGGAGATGCACAGGCGGAGAGAGTGGGTGCCAGAGTACCTGGCTGGCTTTCTCCGGCGGGAGGGTGAGGGAGAATCCCAACTGCATTGAACCCCTTATCCTACGGCACTGAACCCCAGGTCCAGGCAAGACTCATATGAGGGGAGTTTGGACTGTGAAAAGGGAGAAGTGCACAGAAATTTAGGGGAGTCGTGAAAGGGCAGAAGTCAGGTGGTGTGCACAGCACTGTGCACAGAAGACCAACAGCTGATTGTGCCGCTCGCTTTCACGAGTGGGCGGGAGACAGAGCCTCCCAACTGGGCCACTTCTAACTCCACTAAACCCCAGTTTCAGGCCAAACTCTGGGGACCCAGACTCATATGGTCCCAGAGCACAGGGGAGCCAGAAAGGCAGCAGTCTAGAGGCACTGCGCACTAGCACAGGGACCGCTCCAGTGATTACCCAGAGTCACGTGAGACCCAGGGGCCATATAGGATGGGGCCAACTGGAAGGCAAGGCAGTTCGTTAAGCCCTGAGACTTCACCCATCCCAAGCTCAACAGAGAGGCTTTTGCAGTTTTGCAAGTCTTGTATCATAAGGCTGAATCCAACACAGAAGTTCTTCTGGCACAGTGAAAATGCGGAGACAATGAAACAGATCACAAACAAAAGAAATGGAGGAAAACAAATGACTGGATATAGAGTTCAAAACCACGGTTATATTGTTTTTCAATAATATCCTAGAAAAGATTGATAAATTTAGCGAGGCCCAAGAGGAGATGAAAAACGACCAAATAGAGATGAAAAAGGACCTAATGCAAATTAAACATGCACTGACTAAAATAAAAAATATTATACAGAGATCTAACAACAGACTAGAGGAAAGCAAGAATCAAGTCAAAAATTTGAATTAAAAATTTGATCAACAGAATAAACTGGTGAATATAATAGAATCAGGAGCACAGAAAGGGAGTGGACTGATAATTCTCTGGGGGAAAGGGATGAGGGGAGTGCAGGAAGAGACTAGACAAAAATTATACACCTATGGATGAAATCAATGAAGGGGAGTTAAGGGTAGAGGGAGGGTTGGAAGCCAGGTGGATGGGAGCTATGGAGGGGAAAAAAGAGAAACAAATGCAATAATCTGAATAATAAAGATTTAATTTAAAAAATAAATTAAATATTCCAAGAAATTCAAGAAGAGGAAAGACTCCCATGCTTATTTTATGTGGCCAGCATTATCCTAATTCCAAAACCAGATAAAGACACTACAAAGAAAGAAAATTATAGGTCTTGATAAATGTAGTTGCTAAAATCCTCAACGAAATATTAGCAAACTGGATCCATCAATACTTTGAAAACATTATACATTATAATTAAGTGGGATTTATTCCTAGGATGCATGGTTGGTAACAATATCCACAAATCAATAAATGTGATATATCACATAAACAAAATGAAGGATAAAAAACACATGATTGTATCACTAGAGGCTGAATAAAGCACTTAATAAAATCCTATGTAATAAAAGGGTAATATGCAAATTGACCCTAATGGTCATTCCTTAGTGATGGAACGACCAATTGCTATGACTTGCACTGACCACCAGGGGCAAGATTCTCAATGCAGGAGCTGCTCCCTGGTGGTCAGTGCACTTCCATAGGGGGAGCGCCACTCAGCCAGAAGCCAACTTTTGTCTGGCCAGCACAGCAGTTGTAGTAGGAGCCTCTTCTGCCTCTGCAGCATCACTAAAGATATCCAACTAACAGCTTAGGCCGCTTCCCACAGTCTAAGCTGTTATTCGGACATCCCCCAAGGGCTTCCAGGCTGCCAGAGGGATGTCTGACTGCCAGCTTAGGCCCAATCCCCTGGGGGGCAGGCCTAAGCCAGCATTGACATCACCCATAGTTCCCAGACTACAAGAGGGCACAAGCCAGGCGAGGGAACCCCCCTCCTCTGAGCTCACAAATTTTCATGCACCAGGCCTCTAGTGCAATGTGGAAATACAGGGAACATACTTCAACATAATAAATGGTATATAGGACAAACCTACAACCAATATAAAATTCAATGGGAAAAAAATAAAAACGTTTCCCTTAAGACTGAGAACAAGATAAGAATGTCCACTCTCACCACTCTTTGTCAACATGGCAGTCCTAGCCACAGCAACTAGTCAGACAAGAGAAAGAAATAAAAGGAATCCAAATTGGAAGAGAAGACGTAAAACTGTCATTATTTGTATATGACATGATACTGTATATAAAGAACCCTAAATATTGCACCAAAAGAACTATTAGAAGTGATAAATTAGTTCAGTAAAAAAGCAGAATACAAAATAAACATAGGGAAATCAGTTGCATTTCTATACACCAATAATGAACTATCAGAAAGGGAAACTAAAAAAAAATACCATTTACAATTGCATTTTAAAAACAACAACAACCTAGGAATAAATTTAACTAAGAATGTAAAAGACCTGTACTCCAAAAGTTATAAAACACTGAAGAATGAAAGTGAAGAAGATAAAAATAAGTGGAACTGTATACCATGCTGATGGATAGGAAAAAGTAACATCATTAAAATGTCCATACTACCCAAAGCAATCTATAGACTCCACGCAATTCCTATCAAGTTACTAAGGGAATATTTTACAGAATTGGAACCAATATTCCCAAACTTGGTATGGAACCACAAAAGACCCTGAATAGCCACAGCAATCTTGAAGAAGAAGAACAAAGTTGAAGAAATCATGCTATCTGATATCCACATTATATTACAAGGCCAGTTCGGTATAAAAATTAATGACTGACTATCATTAAAACATAATTACAAAAAGCTCCACTCAACTATTTCTTCTTTTTCATAACTTTGATGTTGTATAACCAATCCTCCTCATTTTGATGACTATAAAGTAAGATGTGAGCTGTCCTCTTCAGCTAAAGTATATTTGTTTAAAATTGTCTATACATTATACTTCATAGTTTTTCCTAAAGACTGGCAGCAAAGGAACATTGTCTATGTAAGCAGCTAATTGGAAAGTGTTGGAAAGTTCTCTAGATATTGAATAGAAAACAGTGTGTGAGTCATCTTTTTTTTTAATATATATTTTTACAAATAGTAGTACATATGTCTCCTTTTTTTCCCCCCTATTGACCTCTCCCCGGCCTTCCTCACCCCTGAGTATATGCCCTCACCTGTCTCTCCCCCTCCTCTACAATGTCCTGTATCCATTGGCTATGCTTACATAAATGCATACAAGACCTTCGGTTGATCTCTTACAGGCCCCCTTCCAACCTTCCCTGCCTTCCCACTGTAGCATGACAGTCTGTTCATTGCTCTTTGCCTCTGTATCTGTTTTACTCCCCCAGCACCCCCAATTCTTTTCTTTAAAAACATCTTGCCTTTGTAGGCTAGAAATAAACTTATAAGAACAAAAAATGTTTGATTCCCAATTTCATTGTCCAATAGTTCTGAGTCCCAGTTTCAATGTCAAACAGTTCCTTATGTGTACATGTCATCAATGGTATCCGGATAGTGGACAAATGGTGGCAATGCAGGTCCCACCCTCTCTGGTTTGGTCCTAGGCATCCTGTAGCGATGCACAGCTGCTAACTGCTTGCATGGCAAGACGTGGTCACCGACTTCTATCTCTGGACTGTTTCTCCTCTTGTCTTTGTGGTTTGAGCAGACCTGTCAGTTCCTCTCTGTTGCAGGAGTCCACTTGGTCTTGGAGTTGTTTTCTGAATGTGTATAAACATATTCTCAACCAAAAGTTAATGAAAAAGTATTTTCTATAAAATTGATTTGGGGTCCTTTTTATTTTTGCTTACCCAATTTTCCTTTGGTTTATTTTGACACCATGTGTGTTTTTCATGGGTGTCTTGCTGTTAGTATTACAAATGGAAATTAATTTTCTAAAGTAAAAATTTTCTAGATGTAATTTACTTACCGAATATTTTTCCTTACCTCATATAATCCTACTATCTCCCTTTTTGTTTGATTAATGAAGAATTTTGTAAAATTTTTAATGCAATCTTGATAGCTTTAAATTTTAATTTTTTTTGCACACAAATATGCCTGTTTTATGTTCATTGCATGTTAACCAATTTTACCATGAGATGAACTATCAATAGAAATTTTAGTTAATACTTTAGAAACAGATTTTTGTCCAGTACACTTAAATTTTCTTGGGTATTCACTTATTTCAACTTGCCAATTTAAATTAATCTGAAAGCTTGATTACTTTTTTACTGTCAAATTTAATACTCTACCAACAGTTTTAGATTACCCTGTAAATATTAGTGGAAAGGTTTGTTTGCATTCTTGATTAGGCACTGCGCATTCCTAGTGCTAGGCGAATTTAGAAATAGGGCAGTTGCTGTAGGCCAAGTCTCTGTTACCTGGGTCCCGATCTGAGCTGGGCCCAGTCTCTGCCTGTTACCTGGGTCCAGATCTGTGCTGAGCGTGGGAAGCAAAGTAGCCATGGGGGCAGGAGATCTCCCTCAGAAGGGGTGAGGGTTCAGACCCCTGCAAGGTTGGGGCGAGGGAAAGGGTCTGTGCCCCATCTCTGTTGACACCCAATTTCTCTCCTAATGGTCCCTCTGTGACTATGCCTATCTTAGGTTATCCCTTCCCTGAGGAATCTTACCCGTCTCTGGCTAACTAGTCATCCTCCAGGGCCAAGCAGGGTGTTGTGAGGTTCAGTTCTGTCTCCGTGGTAGCCCATGCCTCCGTGGTCTCCAAGCCCAGCACCTGTCTTGGGATCCCCTTGCCTGGTGGCAGGGCCCCGGCACTGATCACTTATCTCAGGGAATTCAGATTCCTTCTCCAGGGAGGGCCCAACTCACACCATTGGGCGAGAGACAGATCCATTATACCAGCCACCTCGAGGCCTCAACCTCAGTGTGAATAGAGAGCTCAGGCTATAGCCAAGGGCCATTGGGTTGTGAGAGGAGGGTTCCTCTTGGCAAAAGAGGTAAGAGGGACCAGTATAGAATACTCAAGTGCCTTCCCAGTGCCTCAATTCCTTTTGTAAATTGCTGCCAAACATTGAAAGAATTAGTTTGTAATTTTGTTTGGGATAATTGTACAATATGCTGTTGTGAAATACCAAAAATTAAATGACATTGTAGAATAACATCATGTAAGGATATTCTTTGCTCTAGACCATGGCAATTCAATTTCAAAGTGGCTGTCAATTTCTTTTTCTAACTTTATATAAACTTTTTCAGAGAGGCAAAAACACAGATTACTTACCTTAGCTCAAGAGGCCAAATATATTGAGTTTCAATTACAATCCTTAAGACTTTTGAAGGAAACTCCTCTTTATTTCCTTCCAAAATGATTTTCATGCTACAGAGTTTCATTTAAAAATCTTTGTCACATGAAACAATTTCTCTTAAGGTTATGGTGACCATTGTATGGATTAGATTTAAGTTTTATTATAATAATTTTTAATTTAATTTTTTTATTTTGTTTTCTTTTGTCTCTGCTTTCTGCTCTGACAACATACTAGTGAGGAAGGATGCACATTTAGAAAGAAAATCCTGCTTAACTTTTTATTACCTAAAGAAAACTGGAGTTAGGAAATGAAATTAATTCTTTTTCTAAAACTTAAAACTGCTGTATAATAGTGATATAAGTTGTATTTACTATACTTTTTATGCTCAGAGCCTGTTAACTGCATTTTTCTCTCTAGTTCACCACAGGAGATTTCTCTTCCCCCAGCAAAGCCTGAGGCACCATCTTTTCATTTTGTTCAGCCAGTGGGCAGGGCCCTTCAGCATTATGTTCACACCTCTAGATCGATATAGTGACAGGAACCATCAGATCACAAGATACCAGTATTGTGCCTTAAAGGTAGGTCACCTTTGCCTCATGATGATTCTAGTGAGATCCATGGTTTCTTTCCTTAAACTGATAATCATGCCTTAAATTAGGTTGAAATAAATAATATGATTTCATATGATATGACAGAATCTAAGTACACTTGCAAAAGAGTCAATAAATAAACACATAAATACATAAGCTGACCTTAAAAATTCCAAAATGTACACACATAAAATAGATCGGTAATTGTGTATAGATATGTAACTATTCCAATTGGCCTCATAATTTTTAAGTGCAAAACTTATCCAAGCTTCCACTTTAATTATTGTGTCTTCTATATAAGAACCACATGTTTTTTTGTTTTCTTTGTTTTAGTTTTTAGTTATTTTATTTAATCTTTATGTTGAAACAATTACATAGGTTCTCTTTTTTTCTTCCATAGAACTACATGTTTTTTTGTAAGGGATAAACCCTTAAAGTAGCTGCCTTGCCAATAAACTTTCAACCTAAGAAAAAGTCCATCAATTATAATGAGAGGTGTGTGTGTGTGTGTTTGTGTATATGTGTGTATGGTGTCCACCCAAAAAAGTATACATATATTTTGAATAAGTATAAAGGTAGTCTTTATTAAAATAAATTTCATTTTCAAAATTGAGCTATCAGATATTAAAGTGTGCATACATTTTTGGGGACATCCTGTGTGTATGTGTGTGTTCTTATATATATATTGGGAGCCCAGCACGCGATTTGAAATCATGCAGCACTACCCACCCTCTCTGAAGCAGTCACAGCTACTGCTGATCAGGCCCTCCCACAGCACTGGCACAAGGAGGCCTCTGCCACCCCACCCCCAACACTGCACGTGCAACCTCCTCTTGTCTGGTTGACCTGTTACTGTGTCCTGATTAATTAGCATATTTCTCTATTTTAAAGATATTTATATTTAACCTCAAGTTCAAAATTTGCCATTTCCATTTTTAGCCTCTTATCCTAGAAGATTCCCATAAATTTCCACACTATAAGAACTGTTCAAAAGTTTCATAAACATGATTCCCAGTTTAATTTCAACTATCATAGTATAAATTGCTGACTTTCAAGTTGACTATTGTTTCAGTGGAGCTCATTTAAACCATGGCCCTGACAGTCACCTGGACTTGCTAATTGCAGAATTAATAAAGATCTCACCTTGTCTTGCTTCCTCCCCTCAACCTCAAAGGACTGAAGTTTATATTTTTTATTTTCTTTATCTTTGATTAAGAATCACAATTATTCCATGTTTTTCATAGTTTGTCAACTTAGTAAATTAGTCATATATTTACCAAGTTTGTTGATTGAGTACATAGTCAAATATTTGTCATCAAAGCAAAAATTTAAAAGCTCTATCTTCTAAACAGAATTAATTCACTTGAACTGGCTTAAGGTAAGTTTATTTTCAAAACTATGACATGACATTTTGCTTTGAATGTTTTACTGTTTCATGATAAAGATTTGTTATGATCATAAAATATGTTTTCATGAAGTTAAATTTAAGTTTAGCTCTTTTAAAATGAGCTAGTTGGGAATATGGTACTTTTTATTGACTATACTAAGGAATACTTAAAAATCTGTGGAAATAACTGCTTTAAAAGACATATAATTCTGGTAGTTATGTTTTATAAAGTCAGTTGCATACCATTAGACCATGCCAGTTTTCATTCCCAGGTGTTTTGTATTTTGTGGTTTTCTAACCAGGCAATGTCAGCAGTGTTGTGCTGCGGCCCTGTGTTTGACAACGTGGGCCTTTCCCCAGATGGCTACCTATATAAGTGGCTTGACAACATTCTGGCTTGTCAAGATTTACGAGTAAGTACTAGCTAAATATACTTACTTGTTCAATGTATAGGGTAACCTGCCTCAGCTAGGTTACTGAGTGTCTAAGCATTGTTCAAAACAGTCTCTTCCCACATCAACCACAGAATGTAGTAGGTTTAAGTGTTGTTCACAAATACACTGTGATGCATCCAGATAAATATCACAGTAACATTTACCAAAGGTGACAATAAACAATGCCATAAAGCAAGTCTCCATAAAGTTTAAATGGTTGAAGTGACATAGACTGTTCTCTAATAGCAGTGGAATTATGTTAGTGATCAATAATCTATATATATGAAAAGCACGTGGCCATAATGCCATGGCAACCAAACAGCCAGTCACTAGGAGGTGCACTGATGGGTCTCACCAGCATAAGTGAGTCTGGGGTCTGGGGTCCCGCCCCCACAGCGGTGTGGCAGGTGCTGGGGTCCTGCCCCCACAGCGGCACGGAGGGTCTGGGGTCCTGCCTCATGTGGCAGCTCTGGGGTCTCAGGTGACCGATCACCCGCTGGGCCACCCCTTACACTCCCCCGGCTGGCGGTGCAGCGGAGCCCATGCCAGGCAAAGGCAAGGAGAGGTATGTCCCGCACCCTGGCAGATTCTCAGACCCCCTCACGCCAGCATCAAGGCCACAGATGCCAGCGCTTTGTTATCTGCCACAACTCTGTGGCCCCAGCGCTGCCCGTCGCTCAGACACCCAAGCCAGGGACTCACTGCAGGGTGGGCCCAGACGCTCCTTCCCGCCCCCAAGGGACTGGCAGCCTCAGCAGCACCTGAGAGGGTGGGCTTGGGCTTGGGATCCACAGCCCCACCCCTGCAACATCCCACCCAACAGTCGGGGCGGGGGAAGCCTCCCTTCTTTCCACGCCCCACCCCAACACCCTCCGAACCGGGGAAGAAGTGCCTGCCCGGCCAGGACCAGTGCATTAGGCTCCCCACCCTCACGAGCCCACTCCTGGCCTCACCAGTGGCTGCCACTCCCTCAGCCATCCAGCTGCCAGCCTGGCAGGAGAAGAGATGGGGAGGGAGAGCTTTCGTGCAGGCCAGCTGAACCTGGCGGACTTGCACTGGCAGCTTCCCTGTGCCTCCCTGCCCCATCTCCGCCAACAGGACCCTACCCCTGACGCGTGTGCCTCCTGGTTGCCGCCGTCTTGGGAAGGTCAGCACCAAGCAGTAGACGACCATGACAAAGAGGTCATGGAGTTATCAAGACACAGCCTCTGGTTGAAGCAGGTGCTCTGGGAGCAAAGGGACCGAATGAAATGGTTATGTCCAACAGCTATCTAACTCCACACATGGTGTGAGAATTAGTCATTGTTAGAGCCATATTTAGTACCCGTGTGCCCCATTTTAAGCAGACCCCCCAAATAGACTTACCATGTTGATAATTCACTTTACTACAGAAACAATGCACAAAGATTCTTGAAATAAGCAAAATATTTTGCACCTCATAGTACAAAACGTTTAAACATCATTAAAAATAATCTCTATGAATAAAAGGAGTTGATATTAGCAAAATCTAATATTCCCAATTCAAAATGTCATTCAGAAATGCATCTACTATGCAAAATCAAAGTATGATATCTAGATTTGCTCCATTCTACCTGCTCCTCCCCTCAGCCTTATACTTTGCACAAAAGTCTCAATAAAGAGATGGAGCCGAAGGAAAAATAATGCCTCAAGGCACTGAAATGTATCTGTTTCTTCAACAAATATTTATAAAAGTTGTATTAACTCTGTGCCTGTATTATAGAAACACAATATAGCTCTGTCCCAATCTTCAAAGGGCTTAAAAGTAAACCTGTAAACAGCCAAAGAAAGAGTAGTTTCCAATACAATTCTTATTATAAAAATTACTGAGTAAAAATACTGTTCTCACTCTCCCACTTAGAACAAGAATTAAATGGAGCAAATAGATATAATGAATGAATCCAAACTCCTTTGGGGACCCCAACTCTCAGGGACTAACAAAGGTTTTGTGAGGCCTAAAGTTTACTGAACCTTAAGGACCAATTTTAGGTGTGAGAGGGGTGGGGGAAGGCAGGCGGGATTTTTTTAATAAGGTTCAAAAATGACTTTATTTAGAATAAGAAAATAAATTATGAATAACTGTAGGCTTGGGGAATCTGTCCCTTTCTCTTTTCAGGCAGGTTATCCAAACTGCTACTGGTTGCAACTTGCTTGCTCTCTCCCCAGAGCAAATCCAGCCCTCACAGGGACTCTGAAGTTTCCTTAGCTTTACTATAAAAATAAAAAAATTTCAACAAAACTCCTTTTTGGACAAAATCCTTTCATTTTAATTTTTTAAATTTTATCAAAGTAGTAAATACATAGTTCATAATGTATCATTTGTTTTCCTAATAGGTATGTAGGGTAGTGGTATATCATTGTTGTTTTTATTCTATTGTTGACACTATTATAGATGACTCCTGTTTTCTCTACCATCCTCCATCCAGCCCTCCATCCTCTGGCCATCACCACACTTTCTTTTTTTTTGTTTGTTTAATTTAATAAATCTTTATTGTTCAGATTATTATAATTGTTCCTCTTCCCCCCCCCATAGCTCCCCTCAACCCAGTTCCCACCCCACCTCTGCCCTTATTTCTCCCACAATGTCCTCATCCATAGGTATATGATTTTTGTCCAGTCTCTTCCTGCCCCCCACACCCCTTTTCCCCTGAGAATTATCAGTCCACTCCCTTTCTATGTCCCTGATTCTATTATATTCACCAGTTTATTCTGTTCATCAGATTTTTAATTCACTTGAGTGATTTTTATATTCACTTGTTGATAGATATGTATTTGTTGTTTATAATGTTTATCTTTACCTTTTTCTTCTTCCTCTTCTTAAAGAGTACCTTTTAGCATTTCATATAATACTGGGTTGGTGTTGATGAACTTTAGCTTTTTCTTATCTGTGAAACTTTTTATCTGACCTTCAATTCTGAATGATAGCTTTGTTGGGTAGAGTAATCTTGGCTGTAGGTTCTTGCTATTCATCACTTTGAATATTTCTTGCCACTCCTTTCTGGCCTGAATAGTTTCTTTTGAGAAAACAGCTGACAATCCTATGGGCACTCCCTTGTAGGTAATTAACTGGTTTTCTCTTGCTCCTTTAATATTCTCTCTTTGTCTTTTGCTCTTGCTATTTTAATTATGATGTGTCTCGGTGTGGTTCTCTTTGGATTCCTTTTGTTTGGGACTCTGTGTGCTTCCTGGACTGTAAATATATTTCTTTCACCAGGTGGGGGAAGTTTTCAGTCATTATTTCCTCAAGTAGGTTTTCAGTATCTTGTTTTCTGTCTTCTTCTGGCACCCCAATAATTCTAATGTTGGCATGCTTGAAGTTGTTCTGGAGGCTCCTTACCCTATCTTCATATTTTTGGATTCTTTTTTCTTTTTGCTTCTTCAATTGAGTCTTTTTGGTTCTTTGATTTCAAATCTTTGACTTGATTTTTGCATTCTTCTAGTCTGCTGTTAGGTTTCTGTATAGTATTTTTTTTTTTATTTCAGTCGGTGTATGTTTAATTTCCAGTTGCTCCTTTTTCATATCCTCAAGGGTCTTGCTAAATTTAATCAACATTTTCTAGGAAATTCTTGAAAAACCTTATAATCTTTGAACTCTATATCCAGTCATTTGTTTTCCTCCACTTCTTTCATTTGTGATCTGTTTCTTTGTCTCTGCATTTTTGCTGCTTCCCTGAGTTGGTAGAGTAGCTTTATGTGCTAAGCGTCCCATATGGCCCCTTAGCTCTGCCTCCCCAGTTATCAGAAGTGGGCACTCTTGATGCACCCCTTTGTGGTCTGTGTGTACAGCCTTGTTGTAGTTAAGTCTTAATTGTTGTTGGTATCCCTGGGGGGAATTGACCTTCAGGCCAATTGACTGTGAGTATCACTTGTGTCTATGCCAGGAAAACTTCCGTGCTGAAGACAGGCTTATGAGAGAAGACTTGCAAAATTGCAAAAGCCCCTGTGCTCGGCTTGGATGGGATGGAGTCTCAGAGCTGAGCAGATAGCCTTGGCTTCCCGTCAGCCTGGCCTTATGAGACCTCTGGGTCTCAGTGTCCCTCAGTAATCACTGCAGCTCTCTCTGCATGCACTCACATGTGCACCTCCAGGCCTCTGCCTTTCATGGCTCTTCTGAGTTTTCATGCGCTCTGGGAGCCGTATGAATCTGGGTCCCCAGGGTGTCACCTGAAACTGGGGTTCAATGCAGTTGGAACTGGAGTTGAGCATAGTTGGGAGGTTCCGACTTCCTCCCGCTAGAGAAAGCCAGCGGCACAATCAGCAGTCACTCCTCAATGAGCGCACTTACGCATGCACTTCCAGACCTCTGCCTTTCATAGCTTCCTTGAGTTTCTGTGCATTTCTTCCTTTTCCCAACAGTCCAGACTCCCCCGTATGAGTCTCGCCCAGAATTGAAGTTCAGTGCAGTCAGGAGTTTCCGACTCCCTCCCACTAGAAGAAGCCAGCCAGGCATTCTACCGCCTCTCCTCTCCACACACATGTCTCCATACCTCTTTCTCCTGCAGCTCCTCTGAGTCTCTGTGAGCTCCTCTCTTTCCTTCTAGTTGTAGAATTTCCACTCAGCCAGTTTTCTGGATGGTGTCCATTCTTTTAGCTGTAGTTTTGAAATTGTTGTGTGATGCAGCGATTTAGGTGTTCACCTATGACACCATCTTGGTTTCCCATCACCACACTTTTGTCTAAGTCTATCTCTCCCCGCCCCCCTGAACTCTTTTAGTCCCTCTCATCCTATATAATAAAAGGTTAATATGCAAATTGACCAACAGTGAAACAATCATTTGTTATGATGCACTCTGAGCACCAGGAGGCAGACGCTCAATTCAAGAGCTGCCCCCTGGTGGTGAGTGCACTCCCATAGAGGGAGTGCTGCTCAGCCAGAAGCCCTGAACTGGGCTCACAGCTGGCAAGCACAGCAGTCAGTGGTGGCAGGAGCCTCTCCCATCTCTGCTGCAGCGCTAAGCATGTCTGATTGCAGCAGCACTAAGGATGTCTGACTTCTAGTAGTCAGACATTCCCGACGGTGCTCGGACTGTGAGAGGGCACAGGCCAGGCTGAGGGACCCTCACAAGAGCATGAATTTCGTGCACTATGCCTCTAGCAAGTACATAATTAAGACACATTGTTCCAGATAACCAGTGAGTGAAAGAATAAGTGAGAGACTGGAAAATATTTTAACTGAAGAATAATGAAAGTACTACATACTAAATTTGTGGTTTATAAATAAAGCCTTGCTTAGACTGAAATGTAAAGTTTTAAGTGCATATAATAGATAGAAAAAAAAGGCTGAAAAGACCTAAGCATCAATTTCAAGGTGTTGGAAAAATAGTAACTTCAAACTCAATCAAGTAAAATGAAGTAATAAGGGTAAGAGCAGAAATTAATCAGAGAGAAATAATAGATTTAAACCAAAAGTTGAATTTGTGAAAAAACTAATAAAATTAATGAATCCATGCCCTGTCTGGTTTGGCTCGGAAGACAGAGCATCGGCCTGTGGACTGAAGGGTCCCAGTTTTGATTCTGATCAAGGACATATACCTTGGTTATGGACACATCCCCTGTAGGAGGTATGCAGGACACTGCTAATCAATGTTTCTCGCACATTGATGTTTTTAACTCTGTCTCTTTCTTTTCCTCACTGTAAAAAAAAAATAAAAATTTATATATTTTTTAAATTAATAAATCCATGACAAGTCTGATCAAGAGAGAAAGAATACACATCATTAGCATCATAAATGTAAAGGAGCATCACTATAATATTTACAATAAATGAAAACATGAACACCTTTGTGCCAGTAAACTTGAAAATTTAGATAAAAGAGGCAAGTTTCTAGAAAAACACAATACCAGAAGAAAAGAAAATCTGAAGAGTCATATAAGTAATAAAGAAATTTAATCTGTAATTTGACTTCCCACACACACAAAAGAAAAAAAAACCACAGAACTTTAACAACAGATGGCTTTACAGATAAAGTCAACATTTAAGGAACAAATTGCATTGATTTGATATAAATCCTTAAAGGGAAAACAGCTCCGGAGGAGCCAAGATGGCGGCATAGGTAAACACCTACACTGCTGCCTTGCACAACAATTTCGAAACTACAAATAAAAGACAGAACAGACATCATCCAGAACCACAGGAAAGCTGGCTGAGTGGAAGTTCTACAGCTAGAAGGAAAGAGAGGGGCTCACAGACACCCAGAGGAACTGCAAAAAGCTGAGGTACGGAGACGCGCGCGCTGAGAGAGCGGGTGCCCGAGTACCTGCCTGGCTTTCTCTGACAGGAGGGAAACGGAGACTCCCAATGGCATTGAACCCCTTATCCTAGGACACTAAACCCCAGATCCAGCTGAAACTCATACGAGGGGAGTTTGGACTGTGAAAAGGGAGAAGTGCACGGAAATTTAGGGGAGTCGCAAAAGATAGGAGGTCTGGTCCCTGTCACACACGCGCACACACAGGGCGCCGGCGCCACACTGAGGACAGATTGCTGACTGTGCTGCTGGCTTTTGCTACTGGGCGGGAGACAGACCCTCCCAACTGCGCCACTTCTGAGTCCACTGGGCCCCTGTTTCGGGCGAAACCCTGGAGACCTAGACTCGTGTGGTCCTGGTACGCAGGGGAGCAGGGGAGCTGGAAAGGCAGCGGTCTAGAGGCACTGCAGGCGGGTGCCCACAAGGACCGCTCCAGCAATTACCCAGTCACGTGAGACTCGGGGCCGTGGAGGGCGGGGCCGACTGGAAGGCAAGGCAGTCCCTTAAGCCCTGAGACTCCACCCATCCCAAGCTCAACAGAGGCTTCTGTGGTCTTGCAAATAAAAAAGTTTCCCCGACTTAGTGAAAATGCCAAAACAAGGGAAGGGATCAAAAACAAAAGAAATGGAGGAAAAAAAACGACTGGATATAGAGTTCAAAACCATGCTTATAAGGTCTCTCAAGAATATGGTAGAAAAGGCAGATAAATTTAGCGAAAGCCTACTAGAGATGCTAGAGATGATGCATAAAATTAGCAAGCCCCAAGAGGAGATGAAAAAGGACCAACTAGAGACACTAACTGAAATAAAAAATATACAGAATCATAACAGCAGACTAGAGAAAGGCAAGAATCAAGTCAAAAATTTGAAATATAAAGAAGCAGAAAACACTCAAATGGAAAAGCAAGAAGAAAAAAGAATCCAAAAATGTGAATATAATGTAAGGAGACTCTGGGACAGCTTCAAGCGTACCAACATCAGAATTGTGGGGGTGCCAGAGGAAGAGAAAGAGCAAGATACTGAAAATCTATTTAAAGAAATAATGACTGAAAACTTCCCACATCTGGTAAAAGAAATGCACTTACAAGTCCAGGAAGCACACAGAACCCCACATAAAAGGAATCCAAAGAGGACCACACCAAGACACATCATAATTAAAATGCCAAGAGCAAAAGACAAAGAGAGAATATTAAAAGCAGCAAGAAAAAAACAGTTTATTACCTACAAGGGAGCACCCATACGACTCTCAGCTAATTTCTCAACAGAAACCATGCAGGCCAGACGGGAGTGGCAAGAAATATTCAACGTGATGAATAGCAAGAACCTACAACCAAGAATAATCTATCCAGCAAGGCTAACATTCAGAATTGAAGGGCAGATAAAGAGGTTCACAGATAAGAAAAAGCTAAAGGAGTTCATCAACTCCAAACCAGTGTTATATGAAATGCTGAAGGGTACTCTTCTAGAAGAGGAAGAAGAAAGAGGTAAAAGACAAAAAATTATGAACAAATACATAGCTATCAACAAGTGAATCTAAAAATTAAGTGAATTAAAAATTTGATCAACAGAATAAACTGG